>JABUQX010024685.1:72500-85000 GCA_015478945.1 Trachelipus rathkii | reverse complement strand
TTTATAATTTCAATAGTGCGATTTCAAATCCGGTATTGTTTTGTCGAATCAGTCGTAGTTTTAAACTAGAGCAAATTTAAAAATTTAACGTAAATTTTTCACTTTTGTATCGTTTTTCGGTAGTATCATTTTTCGTCATATGGGTATATAGATATTAGGTGTTACCTAAGAATATAATGATGTAATAAATGCATAAGAATGGTTCTGGTGAAGCAACTTTGTTTGTATACATAGCTTTATTACCTATATTAATTAATTCAATTTTGTACATTCATTTTTTTAATGTTTTTCAGAACTAATTAAAATTATTTCAATATTTCGAACGATATTCGATATATCGATATGTCGTATTTGTTATGAATCGATTCATAATTTTGATATTTTAATCCAATATATAATATATATATATATATATATACTAATATATATTATAACTATATATATATATATATATATATATATATATATATATATATATGATATATAATATATATATATATATATATAATATATACTATATATCCTCCAGAGTTAGGCGACGCACATAGATTAAAAAACAACGATTTAGCTACACAAAAGTTGAATTACTTTTGGGAATCAGGGGCAAAATTTCAGTTATGAAAAGTACCAAATATAATATAATTATACATAAAATAAAAAATAAAATAAATAACAAGTTTTAGGGATGTACGATGCTTATTTAAATACATACGGCAGAAATGATGTGTTAACAGAGATAATATTTGCGTTCTTAAACAAGCGAGCAGAGTTGTTAAGTTATTTCACAGTGTATTAACAGGTTTAATACTAACGCCTGAACAATATATATATATATATATTATATATATATATATATATAATATAAAAATTAATATTATATAATATATATATATATAAATATATAATATATATATATATATATATTTACGATATATCTATTAACGTGTGGCCGTTAAGTAACTTTGTCCATATATATATAATATTAATACTATATATATTTATAGTATAGTATATTATAGTATATAGTATATTATAATATATATATATATAGTATATATATAAATAATATATATTATATACTATATATATATAATATATATATATTAATATATATATATATATATATATATATATATATTAATATATAAATATATATATATATACTAGATATATAAATATATATATATATAAATATATAATATATATATATATTATATATATATATATATATATATATTATATATATATGATATATAATATAGATATAGTATATAATAATATTATATACTATATATAATAATATATATATATTATATATAGTATTTATATATATATATTACAGAGAGAGAGAGGAGAAGAGAGAGAGAGAGAGAGAAGAGAGAGAGAGAGAGAGAGAGCCGAATGAGAGAGAGAGAGAGAGAAAGGCTTTTAATTTATTAAGTATGAAGCAGGACGTATGTACAGAAGAAAAAATGGTAGAAATGGAAAAAGATCTTCACTCTTCAGGTCTTCCAACTTTCAAGTTTCCAACCCAAGAGGTTGAAGACTGAAGTTGTGCCAGAAAGCGTTGATGTTGGATTTTGAGGAACTGGGTGTGTTTTTTGACTTTTGTGGACGAGTGAATAATTAAATAAGAAAATCGCATTTCACTAGACTACGAAAATTAACAATAATCATAAAAAATCACTTTTTTTTCGTATTGAAAATGAAAAAATAGCTATTAAGTATTAATGAGAAGCTAGGAATCTTCAAAATGATTTATTTAAGTACAAAATATATATTGATTCTAACAACGAAATTAATTTGGATGGTAGTACAACTCGATACTTGGACGACTCTGGAAGTCTGGATCTTAAGAAAATCTATTAAATTTTAGTATTAAAATGAAATAATATTTAAGAAGTCGAACTGGATGCGAGACGACTTATCATAAGAAAAGCTTTAGTGATGTACCCCCAAATACTAACTTTTATTAATGGCTATTATAAAATCGTTAATTTAGTTAATTACATATTAAGCAAAACAATCGTAATCGCCAGTAGATGATTAAACTAGTAGGTACTCGGTATGTTAACTGTAAACCAGCTCACAGGAGTCCTGTTCCGGTATTAGATTTTCTGCAAAGGTTATCTTCTCCACACTGACACTGAACACGCTCCATAGGAGTACACGTAAATCAGGATCAGAGCTGGTCTCGATGGGACTGCAACGTCGTTGCCACTTGAATAACTGAATGTGATTAGTGAATTACTCAAGAAGACAATGTTGGACTTTATGTGGATGTGCCATGTCGATCCCCCCACTCCCTATTTTTGGTTCCAACCGAAAAGACGAAGAAAATCTAATAACCACAAATTTTCGGTTTATTGTACACGACATTGCGGGACGGACGAAAACGAAAGTATGCGGGGAAAAAGAGTTTCATAACTTCAGGGTGTCGGGAGAGGGATAAGATTTTATTTTTTTTCTCCGGCCTTTAAAAAATTTTTTTTTTGAAAAGAAATCGGATTTCGATATTAAGGAAAAATATCGAAATATCGATATATGCCCCTAAAAAAATATCGCCCAAAAATATCGATATATCGAACCAAAAAATAGGGATTTTATAAAATCCATAATTTTTTGCCATCCCTAATACATAGCTTTTTACCTTTATTCACATAATTCAATTTTGTGCATTCTTTTCTTTAATGTTTTTCAGAACTAATTAAAATTAATTTCAACTATTAAAGTGATAAAAAATTTGTTGGTCATTTATTAAACATACATGCATGATGAAGGTGATATCTCCTAATTCATATCATCATTCAAACAGTGTTTATGTTCTTACAAGTATCAGGTATGATCATAGAGCCACTAAAAGTTTTAAAAATTGAACAAGAAAATGCAGAGAAACGATCCAAACAGGTTCTGCTATATACTGCGAATGGAACACTCCCTCGAGCAGCAGTCCAAATATTCACAAGATCTTGTAATAGTTTCGTATTTTGCCTATTTTGGAATAAAATTGGGCGATCAAGACAAAAGGTTTGCTCCCCATATATGCTGTACAACTTGTGTAGAAAATCTAAGACGCTGGACGAAGGGAAAAATGTGCTCTTTACCTTTCGGTGTTCCTATGGTATGGAGAGAAGGAAAGGATCATGTAACTGACTGTTACTTTTGCATGACTAACTTACAAGGTATGTTCACCTTAAATGTATTTGCTTTACATACGCTATATACGTTTTTATTTTGTTAAATTAAAATATTTGTCTAGAAAGGGTTGTCTTCATACAATGTATTAACATCCTCACATATTACAATATCCATATTTTAATTTTAATGTTTACAGGGATAAATAGGAAGAACAAGCATACTGTGAAGTACCCAGATATTCCTTCTGCCAGGAAACCTGTTCCTCATGGGCCAGAGGTACCTGTACCAGCTGCACCCATGGACATGGATTTCCTTCGAGGGAGTGATGACGACATTGATGATGATAGTGGCAACATAGAAACATATGAACCCTCTACAACAGATACTAACCAACCACAACCACTCACTCAATGTCAACTTAACGATTTGACCAGGGATTTAGGCTTGTCAAAAGAGTCTGCTCAACTACTTGGTTCACGTCTGCGTGAAAGCCATTTACTTGCTCGGGAAACCACATACTTCTGGTATCGTCACAGAGATGAAGAGTTCCGTAGGTTTTTTTTCAATACACAACAACTCACTAGTGTATTGCAATGATGTTAAAGGAGTTATTGAAGCTCTGGGTCTGCCTTACACCTCCTCCGAATGGAGACTTTTTATTGACTCATCAAGCAGAAGTTTGAAAGGAGTTCTTCTACATAATGGAAATAAGGTTGCATCTATTCCAGTCGCCCATTCTGTTCAGTTAAAAGAGAGTTATGAGAATATGAAAACATTACTCAATACCTTACAGTATAAGGAACACACCTGGAGTATCTGTGGAGATTTGAAGGTAAAATGTACATTTTATATTGTTATTTAAACCATAGCTATGTAAGTGGGATACTTTTGATGGGGAACTATTTTACCTAAGCTATAGTTATGTTATAAATGTTTCAAATCTACATTCAACATATCTATATATTTGTTTCAGGTTGTGTCCCTACTTTTAGGCATGCAAGGTGGATACACAAAGCATCCTTGTTTTCTTTGTCTTTGGGACAGCCGAGCTGATGACAAACACTACCAGCAACGAGAATGGCCATTGCGACAACATTTTCAGCCAGGGTCTTACAATGTTGTTGCTACGCCTTTAGTCAATCCAAATAAGATTTTGCTAAAGAGGGGTTAGTATTTCAATTTATACTACAAAAGTTTCCACATATCAGTGATGCAAAGGTACATGCTGGAATATTCGATGGCCTCAGATTAGAAGCCTCATGAAGTTCGAAGGGTTTGAAAGGAGTATGACTGAGGAAGAAAGAAAAGCATGGCAATCATTTAAGTTAGTCGTTACTAATTTTCTTGGTAATTGCAGAAGTTCTGACTACAAACGTCTTATTGATTGGCCTGTTGTTCAAAGTTATATTGGGCAGTGGGTACATCGTAGTCCATAAAAATGCATTTCTACTATCACATATTGACTATTTTTCGCCGATCACTTGCGGGACGAGGCTTACAGCGAAGAACGTAAGGAGAAAGATTGCCATCAGGACATTCAAGCGATGGAAGACAGTATCGAGGAACAGGAACATAAGAGCAATGATCGCAGATACTGTTGGTCCAGTTTAGAAGCGTGATCCCCAACCGTGAGAAACATAAACGAGTCAATTAAAAATCATTTCTTCCTAATTAATTAATTAATATGCTTAATTGGTATGTAATGTAAGCAAATTGTAAATGTGCAAACATATATATTAAAGTTTAAACCGTTTTACAGTATTTTAATGCCTTCACTATCCCTTTATAATTTAGTACTTTTGTGCCTTTCATGAATTGAAATCGAACATATAATTGGTTGTTAGATAAAAATCCCGACCCTGACAGAGGCAAAACTCGTGATCGTCCCAATATATTTCCGAAATCTCCAATGACGCGAATTTAATAATAAGTAAACAGAAAAACATTTAAACAGCAGAATTTTTTTTTCAAAACGCAGCCCTGTGGAATGAGTCCCTAAATTTTTGACTTTTGAAAGTACAGGAATGGTTCGAACCATATAAGGTTTAGGTTTGTGGAAGCGTAAGGTGACAGGTCCTTCGATTCCCCTTTTTCTTAAAACGTACTGCTGAGGTTTTGGTGGATGAGAAATCTAAGGTATGGATATGACGGAGCATGATGTACGAAATAATGTCTGGACCAAGAACACCGTCTTTGCTATTCGCTACTGTAGTTTGATACTCTGCAAGCGTAAAAAGACAGTTATGTGTTGATCTTTCCATGTATTTGCTGAGTAAAAAGATTTGGCCAGTGCAGTGTTAGTTCTAATTTTTTGTAAAGGCTCAGGATAGCGGAAAGACCTCGAGTGGCTAGCAACACTATAACCTAATGCATCTGCAACAGCAGTAGGTCGATCGTTAGGATTCTGGGTAAGGAGTTGTTGGAGCGACTAGATAAGTTTTCTGTGCAACTTTCCACACTAAATGGAATGAGAGTTGTGGAGATGACAGCCGAAATATAAGTTCGAAAATATTGTTTTCGTGTTTGGCGATTAATTCGACGAGATCTCGCCGCAGTTGCTTTAAAAATAATCGTGTTTGGTGGGTGTTGTACATGGTCCATTTTGTATTGTCTGTAGAGTTTCTTCTTCACTACGTAGCTTCGTGCTTGAAGTTGGGACGCCAGGGGTTTGCCGTACCTGGTCACCTCGGAGATTTTGCCGAATGCAGGAGCTTTCTCTGGCGTGATTGGCAATTTCTGGAAGAAGTTTGGGGGGAAATATAGGCCCATATTTCATATTCCCACATGTCGAACCTGTTATTTAAAGGGAGAAGAGTGGGATAACTGTGACTAATAAATGGTACCTCACTCTCTGCTCAGTCATAACGCAGCTGGAGTGGATTTTAACATTTGTTTGGTCAGTAGCTCAGTTAAAGTCTATTGGGTAATGATCACTGCGTATAAATAATCAAAGCTCTTGACCATTGTAAATGTGCGATCATTAAGAGAATTGGTGGAGCAAAAGGAAATATCAGAATACAGAAGAAATTTGTGATTCTTACGTTCATGGTCCATGTATGAGGTGAAGATCTGTAATTTTTAGGCTTCCCAGGGCAAAAAGGTGTTAGAAGATCTTGACATAAGGATGCTTGGACTGGTAGACGAGGTGATAATGGCCCCGGGCAAAAGGAGTGGCTCTGAGGAAGGTTTGAAGTCGTCCAGTCATATTAAAGCGACAGAGCGTGACTTAAAAAGATCAGCTGGAAGTCGGTCCTAGTAGTATGCGGATCTCACTAGCTGGAGTCAGAGCAGTATGCGCAAGCAGATCGAGTGAGGCCGGTGGAGTCAAATGAGTTCGTGCTGGTCACTGTGGTTGCGTGATGTCTAGTTTGAAGAGGACTTCGAGAATAGGGACAGTAGTTTGATAGTAGTTTTCTGCTCTCTCCCCTGATCATTGTGTTCACCGTCTTTCTATTAGAAGGTTAATGCAGCGATTTCTGTTGCTGGACGGTTGAAAGATAGTCGCGATACATAGTCGAAGTTTTGGCAAAACATATTGCACTTTGGGTGGTACATATGTTTATTAGTTTGAACAAAGTTCTTCTCAACAGTTGGTAGTAGCCACGACAATCCATTGAAGGAAGGTGGCCATGATATGTTGTTATAAATATTATGAGGATGGTCTTTTTGAGACAATTGTCTCTTTGTGGATATGGGTAATGTTGGAGGTAGATTCAGATGGAAAGGAAAGGCTGAGACGAGGGTCTCGACGAGGGGGAGCAACAAATCCTGGTAGTAAAGAATAGTTCCACCACAGAGATTTGGGTTGTACGACCGCTTTTGGGAAAGAATTTTCAGTCGTATTTGGTGAAGGGGCTTCGCCATGAATGCGAGACAATTGAGTCAACCAAACTCCATCTTATTGGGTGTGGATGTTGGTAGTTTTCTCTTGGAAGATGGACATCCAAGAATGCTCTGTGTAGGAATGGGGTAGTAGTGTCATCTTACCGTGTACCAAGCAAGCAGATTCAGAAATGGGGGAGATATGGGTTTGTTTCTATGGAAATGGCGAAGCAAGGTGTTACCAGAAAAGTGCCATCTTTGGGAAAAGTTGCCGGAGTTGCAATATTGGGATCCGGAATAGAATTCGTTGTGTTGAAAAGTCTGATACTGGAGATTTTGCCAATGTCATCATGCGAGTGATTTTGGGAGACTGGATAATTTGAGTTAAGAATGGAGACCTCTGGGTCCCCTTTCATGCATCCAACAGATCCAGAACTTTTGGAGCGTTTACATTGGACGGTTTTCCATTCACCTCTTTCGGAAGTGCAGGAGCCATTAGAAAGAGAGTGGGTGATTACATTAAGCTCTCTTTGGGAGCTACTATCCATTTCATCTGCTTAGGCATAGAATCCTTTAGGGAATGCAGAGATAGCAAATTCGGATGAAGAGATATAGGAGGATTCCGAAGAACTGGAATACTTGCAAACTATCAGAGGGTTGATTGGTGGGTTGTTCGATAGCTGTGATTGTTTGGGCATGATTAATCAGAGAGAATAAAGAAACTGCTGATTGAGTGTCTGATCATTCGTCGGTGGAAAAAGCTAACTTGGATGATTTGTTTAATATAGGTTATTAATTTTGAAATTTTAGTTTTAACATAGTGATACATTTTCTACCAAAGAATATCTCTGTAGTATTTCCTTTGATGTAGTGTGTTGAAAGGGAACTTCAACGTGAGAAAATCGTCCATTAAAATCATTTATGAAAATTTATTACCTATTCTTCGTTTTTTTCGTTTATGGCATTCCATGTCTTTGCATCTTCTATATAAGTTTCTATGGTAATCTGCTTCATTCTTAAAGCTGGCATTGGAGATCATTTTCTCTTTTACTAGTTTTCTTTTCAACATCTTCCTTGTGTTTGCTACTTAGACGGCTTCTTAATTCAGAAGTCGCTAATCCTTTCTAAGAATAATTTCGATTAAAGAGTGTACGCTTTGTACTTTGTACGCTTGGAAACAATATCGAAGCAATACTAAACCACACTGGATGAGGATGTCATTGCATAATTGCTTCAACAGTTTATTTCGAGCGCTTATATACTCACAAATAAATACAAGTCTAATAACATTGTTAGACTTCGAATGTGATTCAAAGTATTTGCACAACCTCGAAACGGTATATAGTCAACTCATTCTAGTCAACTTTTCGGTCAAATCTCACTGGAAAGTCTTATATTTTTATTCGTATATGACCAAGTGCAAATACGAATAATTTTTTTAAAAATTCGCGAATGCGAATAAGAATGTGAATGCCGAAGCGAATTTTCGGTCCATCTATAATATATATATATATATATATATATAGTAATATATTTATTCTATATATTATTAGTGATGTAGGTTATTATAGTATTATATATATTATATAATATTATATTATTATTATATATTATAATATATTTATTATATATATTATATGATATATATATATATATATACATATATTATATATATTATATATATATTATGATATATAATATATATATTAGTATATATATATATTATGTTATTATATATATATATTAATATATATAGTATATATATATATATATATATATATATATATATATTGTGGGAATTATTTTATTCTACATATTATGTTACCATTAATTAAAAAATAATTACATGAATAATAATTATGTGATAAAATTGAAGAAAATTAAAAATTTTTAACAATATTAATTAATAATAATATAATATAATAATAATATAATAATAATATAATAATAATAATAATATAAATAATATATAATAATAATAATATAATAATAATAATTAATAATAATAATAATAATAATAATAATTAATAATAATATAATAATATAATAATAATAAATAATAATAATAATAATAATAATAATAATAATAATAATAATAATATTAATAATATAATAATAATAATAATAATAAATATTTTATTCTCTCTAAAAATATTACATGGTTGTATTTACATATTTATATTAATACAAAGTAATAAATAGATGAGAAAAGGGCCACTAGGGGACGTTCGTCCATTGAGCCCAAATAATAGTAATAATAATATAATAATAATAGTATAATATTAACAAAAAATAACAGTAAATAACAATAAATAATAAATAATTATTAATAATAATAATAATAAATAATATAAAATAATAATATAATAATAAATTATAGTAATAATTAAATAATATAATAATAATAATATAATTAATAATAATAATAATAATAATAATATATATATAATAATATATAATAATAATAATAGATAATAATAATAATATAATAATATAATAATAATATAATAATAATAATATATAATATAGTAAATTAATAGAAATATAATGTATATATAATAATAATAAATATAATAATAAATAATAATAATAATAATAATAATAATATATATAATATATAATAATATATATGTACTAATAATAATAATCATAATTTTTATAACAATTACTAATAATAATTATAGTAATATGAATAATAATAATAATAATAGATAATTAATTAAAAAATAATAAAATAAATAACAATATAATAATAATATAATATAACATATAGTATTTTAAAATATAATAATAATATAATAATATGTCTATTTAATTATATTAATAATATTAAAATAATAATCAATAATTATAATATAATAAAAATAATAATAATAACATAATAATAACAATAAATAACAATAGTACAATAATAATAAATAATAATAATAATATAATAATAATAATAATAATAATAATAATAATTAATAATAATAAATAATAATAATAATAATAATAATAATATAAATAAATAATAATAAATAATAAGTAAATAATAATATTAATATAATATAATAATAATAATAATAATAAACAACTGATAATGAAGATAGTATTGATGAATAATAGAACTGAATAAATTATTGTAACATAATGATTGTTCTAAGAAAAGCCAAAGGAAATAATAAATAATATTAATAATTAATAATAATAAATAATAATAATAATAACATAATAAAATAATAATAAATAATAATAATAATAATGAAATAATAATAATGATATATATTGTGACAAGAATTATATTATTATGTCTATTGCTAATTCAAATGTTAATCACCATTATAGAAATATCAGTATATGGTATTAAACTAGCGCTTAATATCATAAGCATGAATATACAATTCAACATTCAAATTAATACTGATTCAAATTGTATTTAAAAATAAAAAATAATAATAAGTAAGATAGATATCGTTTGTCTTGAGAATTGATAATAATAATAATAATATAATAATAATAATATATAGTTTTTATGATTATTGCTTGCATTAATTAGATAATAATAATATTTAGATAAATATATAATAAGTAATAATATTAATAATATAATAATAATATTTATAGTAATAATAATAATATTATTTTATTCATAATTTTAATAAACTTATATTAGTAAAAATAAAAATAGTTATGATATATTTCATAATGTTAATGAAGTAATTAGAGTATAAAAACTAAATCGATTGCATCTTGGTATATAATTGTATTATTATATATATAATGTAATAATATACGAAATATAATAATAGATAATAATAGTAAATAAATATTTAAATAAATAATAATAATTAGTTAATCAGGTTTTCATAGCATCAAACCGCTAGCAGCATTAACTTTGTAGATTTACAGAGAAAAGACAGAGAGATACAATTAAGTATTAATATAGTAAAGGGAATCGCTTAACAACTGATTGTAAAGAATTAAGGTACTGTAATCGTGTATGGTTTTGGCGGCGGTCTAGGGAATTGCTCCCGTTCTATCGCTTGTTTGTGGTGGTTGTAATTATTTTAGAATAAGTAAGTTGGTGAGTAAGTGTTTCTTGTAATGATGTATTTTTAGCGACGGATAACGCTGAAACAAAATGGTGAGTGATTCCTGATTAACATTTTGGGGAGATTATTTGCCGACAGATTTTTGCCCTATAGGTTGTGAGACATAGCCCTGCGAGGATTTTGCGTGTGGTGTATAGTATGTTGAATTTCGCCGTTTTTCCTAAGGTAAGGGAATTTTGTGCTACGTTTGGGAGATTTGTGTTTGTTCTTAACGTTTGGTTTGTCAATTTAGTAGATTGATCATAAGAGGAGTCATGGTTGTTGCGCAGTTTCTTTTGTTTGAATGTTTAAAGTATATAGGTGTGACGATAGGTACTTAGTAGGCTGTTAGAGTGTCGTGAGATATCGTGAAATTAGCAAAGGACAAATTTTTGAAGTAGTGGGGTTCGTGGTGTTCACGGTAGTTACGAAGGCCTGATATTACGAACTGAATTATTTTTTTTTTTTTGCATAAACGATTAGAGGTTGTAGCAGGTATTCACTTGCAACAACCCCATACCGAAAGACAATAGAGTAGATGCGGATAAACAAGACTATAGTAAAAAAAAAATTTAAATATGTTTTGGAATAAAATTCCTTATCTTAAGGAATGCATAGTTAGCATAGGATAATTTGCTAATGAGACTATTTATGTGTTCTTTGAAAGAAAGCTTGTCGTCAAGGATAACACCTAATAACTTGGCAGACGATAACCGATTTATAATTATATCTTTTGCTCTTACATTTAGTTGAATAGGGTTCTTTTGATTTGTTATTACTAGGTAATTTGTTTTTTGTAGATTTAGGGAGAGTCTGTTTGCCTCTACCCATGTTATAATGTTTTTTAGTTCATTATTTACTTTGTCGTTAAGTGTGTTTATATTACGGTCTGATATTAAGATTGCAGTGTCATCAGCATACTGAGAGTGTATTGAATTGTGACAATTTTGAAAGTCATTTGTATATATATTAAAGAATAGTGGCCCAAGTATGGAGCCCTGAGGGACACCGTGGGTAATTGAGGCAAGTGGGGATGATGTGTCTCCTAAGCTGACGTATTGTGTTCGGTCAGATAAGTATGACTGAAACCATTGTAGTGAACCATTACTGATACCAAGTCTCTCTAATTTGTTTAAGAGTAGGTTGTGCGGAACTACATCGAAAGCTTTCGAGAAATCTAACAGTAAAAGTACACATGTTTGTTTTTCATTTAGTGCTTTGTAAAGTTTTTCAGTAAGGAATATCAGAGCATCCTCTGTGTTGCGGTTTTTGGTGAAGCCAAATTGATTCTGAGAGAGAAGCCCGTTTACATGCAAGTAATTAGTAAGTTGAGTATGGACCAATTTTTCAAAGATTTTGCCAGTTGTATGTAGGATTGAAATCGGACGAGAGTTTTTCGGAAGGGAGGTGTCAGAGCTTTTGGGAACAGGGATAACTTTTGCAATTTTTAAGTCAGTTGGATAGTGA
>JABUQX010024685.1:57500-65000 GCA_015478945.1 Trachelipus rathkii | reverse complement strand
CACTTATTAAATTGCGATTAAAATGCAATATTTAACTCTACAATTTAAAGAACGAGGGATAGGACAGGCTGGACACCTGGGGATGTTGCCTTGACGGGAACTCGGTTGCTTTAAAACTGTTCTTGAACTCCAACTTTTTTGGGTTGGAGGATGGCTCAGTGGTAAAGCACCGGGCATATTGTCCTCATTCGCAACATGCGGTGGTTCAATCCAGCGAAAGGCGTAAATTCCTTTACCTTCCTATTATAGGTTGTTTCTTTTCTTATATATTATATATTATATATATATATATATACTATATATATATATATATATATATATTTATATATATATATATATATTTATTATATATATATATATATATAATATATATATATATATCATATATATATATATATATATATATATGTCATATGCATGTTCATGCGTCACCCCTAATTTTGTGACGTAAGCAAATTGAGGTGTGGCTTCCATTCAATTTTGAAAAAAAGCCACGCCCCCATATTCGTTAATTTTTTGAATTATTTTCAATTCTAAAAGGGTATAATCAGAAAATTGGTCGACAGTATTCCTATCTATCTGAGCTACTGTATATATTTATATTGTGTTGATAGAGAGTATGTCTAGTTTAGTATAGTAAATGACAATAAATTTTAATAAATTGATAGCTTGAAATTTTAAAATTTTAATTTGATGAGGTGATTAATTTTAAGGAGGAAAAGCTTAATAAGGAAAGGTTTCGATTTTTAGTTGGAAATTTTAGGAAAAATTTTCATCAAAAGGGAAACCTCGTCGTAGTTTCTTTAATCTTTAATTGTTTTTCAAGAAATGAAATGTAGTAGACGTAATTCTACGGAGTTTGCAACCCTTATTTTTATAGTTTTCCTGTATGTCTAGTTTCATCTAGTTTCTTTCGCATTGCCAATTTTGTACAGAATTTGTGTGTCAATATCGCGAGGAAAATCTACAAGAGAGAGATGCGTTCTGAGGAAAAATTATAGGTTTATCTCTCCTCTGGCAATAAAAAGAAAGAAGTAAGAAATTCATTTTTCCTCCTTTTTTTTTTAATGAAAATATCTGAAATTTTTTTCAAAAGTGAAAATTTGCCTTGACAATTTTATTATTCATCCGATACATGATAAATTTCCAGAGAAAGTGGACTTGGGCGTGCTAAATTAATTTTATTTAATGTATGTTTAGTATTTGCAAGCAATCCCGAGTTCTTAGAGGTTATATAGCTAGGAATACAAAAACTTGCTTTAAATTAAAGATATTTACCTCACTCATTCTCTCTACTCAGAAAATTAAAAAATAAAATTAGATGAAAGCTTAAAAATTATTAAATTTGATGTAAAAATATTCTTTCACTCTTTCCAGAAAAAAAAATTAGCTAAAAAAAACAACAATTGTTTTTACTTTTTTTATATTACTAAGGATAGAGATAAAGTTAAAATTTTTATTTAGAACATATTTCTCAATGGTACGGTCTTCTTGAAATATTGGAACTTAAACTTTAGAATCCAGTTTGCACTGCGAAACAAATTTTCCAAGACACATAAATATGCTCGAAATCGAAGTTTAAGAAATCTCACAATAATGATTTTTGCTTTTCATTTCATGGAGATCGGGTGAAAATTAAAATTATTTCAAATTGCAGATTTTTTAACTCAAGTTAAAATATTGAAACCTTCCCATATTGAAAGAAAAATTGCGTCCAGATACTTAAAATTAATTTTTAAAAAAGAAGAGTAAGAATGTGTTCGGTATTCTACTGTGAACGAAACAAATTTTGAAATTACAGTCTAATTTTTTTCAGCTTTTGCTGAATAGAGGTAAAAAAAAAATACGGATTTAAATTAGTACGTCCAAAAATTTGTATATAAAAAATGTATTGAAATCTGCAGAATTGCAGAAACTGCTCTGCGCAGAAAAGGAAAAACATCACAAAGTCTTAAACTGGATGTTCCCTTTACGTAATCTCATTTCCCTTTGCTCTTTCCTGCTTTCCTCTTTTGATTAAGGTTTAGTCTCTCGACTGGTGGCAATGTTAAAAATAAACTTTAACTGAGCACAAAATAAACACTTAAAGAATCCAAGCATTTTAAGATAAAGAAGAAAATCTCGAAAATATCCAGGTAAAAAATTAAGGTTTGCGTAAGTGGAAGAAATAAATGCTGATTTTTAGCAATGAAACAACACGAGACAGGGAAATAGGAAGCGTATACATAAAGTGGAGAAAGAGTTTGGAGGTCAGAAAACCACTTCAAACATGAATTTTTTTTTGAAGCTTCATATATAAAATATTCATTTTATAAAGTCATTACAGTATATATAATATATATATATAATATATACTATAATTATATATATATTATTATATATTATATATATATATATATAATATATATATAATATATATATATATATATAATATTATATATATATATATAGAGAGAAGAGAGAGAGAGAGAGAGAGAGAGAGAGAGAGAGAGAGAGAGAGAGTAGAAAAAAAATAGGAGAAAAAAATCACTGAATAATTAAAATTTTAAAATTATTAAAAATAAAAATTTGTAGTTACATAAAAATATTATGTGGAATATATTTAAACCATAAATTAATTAAAGCCTTAAATGTAGGAGGGATCTGCTTCTCAAGTAGCTGCAATCCTTATAATAATTAAATTTGAAATATAACACACTTTAATTGAAATTTGAAGTAAAATATTTTCTTTATATTATATTTTATTTACAATAATAATAATAAAAATAAATAATAAATAATAATAAATAATAATAATAATAATAATAATAATAATAATAATAATAATAATAATAATAATAATAATAATAATAATAATAATAATAATAAATAATAATAATATAAAATAATAATAATAAAAATAATAAAAAAAGAAGATAATAAATAATAAACATAAAATAAACCTTTGACAAGAATAATAAATAATAATAATAATAATATAATAATATAATAATATAAAATAATAATAATATAATTATAATAATATATACATAATAATAATAATAATAATAATAATTATAACAATAATAATAATAAGAAGATAATAATCAAATATAATATAATTATCATTATAATTTTAATTAATTAATTACTAATAATATCAATTAATTTAAATAATTATAATAATAATATATAAATAATAATAAATAATAAATCAATAATAAAATATATAAGTAAAATAAGAATAATTTATGTAAATAGAATCTTACGCTAATGCTAAGATAAATTAGGATAATTAAATCATTAGCTTGAATATAAAGATTAAATAGACATCAATAACTAATACGGATCGGAAACACCGAGTCTTTAATATAAGAAAAGGAAGGTAGAGGGAATATAATATGTGCCAGACTCATTGAATGTAATAATAAAGGTAAATAGCCATTACACAACTAATGCAGTTCGAGTAATAACAATAATAATAATCAAAAAACGAATAATAGTAATTCAAGCATAATAAATTGGATATTAATATTATATTAATATAACATTAGGTAGTAATGATATAATAACTTTACAGGTAGTAAATAATAGAATAATCATTATAATAGATCTATTTGGATTAAAATATAGTACACTGTCATATAAGATTAAATAAAATATTATAATAATCAAAATAAGATAGAAGAACAATAATAATAAAGTGTGAAAATGGAGTCGATATAACTCAACAATATATGATGATGAATAATAACTAAGGAAGCAAATATGAATAGATAATATATCAGAGTAAAAAAAGGCAGAGAGATTCAATGAGCATGGTGATTATGTATAATTCAGATTTTAATTATTGTAAGGAATGAAGTCTATATATTGTATTAATTGACAATTTCCACTAGTGGAATAAAAAGATAGTTTGGAGACAGTATGTACATTAGAGACGTGACTATTGATTATTTTAGTCATTACCTACATATATATTATATGATTATTATCAATGTGGAGTCTAACTTAGCTATTAGTCAATAATTTCGAAAATCATATCCCAAGCAATTAATCATATTAACATATATCATTATCTTAGATATCAATTATTGAGATTATTATGATTATGTCTATAAATTATAAGTGATTAGTCTAATATGTGAGTCTTATTATAATAACTCACTATTAATTGGGAAACTATATTATTTTATTATTATTATTATTATTACTATTATCAATGTAGTAATCTAAAATTATCGGGGGACGTACTCGATGGACAATAGATACATGATGCCACTGTTGAAATCAGTTGAAGAGTGACTGGAGAATAGGAGGATATGTATTACGACACCTTATAGAAAAAATACTTAATCATACTACACCATCCCTTCACTACTTAACTCACTTATCTACTGATCAGCCTACTTTCTATTCTAAATAAGTAAATAAGTTATAATAGATCGCAATATAGAACTTCAGTCAGGTAATATATTAGTGCGAAAAATGTAGACTATATCTGATGTGAAGGGGAGAGTGAGAGATGGAAGCAATATTAGAACGTCAGAGCTTGGCATAGACTATACCTATATAAGAGAGAGAAAGGTTTTGAGACGCTGATGAGGCAGATTTAAAAAACACATCTAATATAGACTAGCTTAGTATCTTTGTCATGGGTGGATGTTTTTCTATAGTGTATAATTAATATGCGTAGTAAAGAGCATAGTTCAACGAGGTACAAAGTCGAAAGGTTGATACGTGAAAGAGGCTCTCCGTACGTTTGGCAACCATTAATCATCAAGCGCAGTTGAGCGTAAGGGTGAACCTAGCATCAATGAGATAATAGTAAATAAAGAGTTTAAATGAAAACAGTGGTAATGTATTGAAGATATAATCTGTTCCTCTATGAATAGCATGAATGTTATCTCCGCACTAACATAAAGTTTTTCGTATAAGTGTAAGTTGAGGCATGATAGTATAAAGAGGAAAATGCTTGAGTAACGTAGGTCCCAGACGATGAGGATACAATAAGATCACTTATATAGTATATATAGGTGGTAAGTATATATGAATACAGTTAGTTATATACAACAGAGAATTTTTGGGTTTTTACGAGACCTATTAGTTTTGACAGGGGAAGTTTTCTGTGGTATTTTGGTGGAGAGAACTTTGTCATGAATGAAGAAGTAAAGTTGAAATTAAACAAGTCATCTGCTATTATGTGGGTTTGGTTGGTTGTTGGAAAGAGTGCAACCAGGATGCTAATGTTTGGGAATGGGCAGTGAATATCAGTATCTGGGCGCAAGGCAAGAAGGTTCAGCAAAGTGTCGCGAGAATGTGAGGTTGCTTCCATGGAAACAGAATAGATTAGTGTTACGCTATATAATAATTTAATATATATATAATAATTGTATATATATCAATATATATATATATCTATTATATATATATATATATAATATTATAAATATATACTATTTATATATTATATATATATATATATATATATAATATATATATAATATAATATAATTTATATATATATATATATTATATTATATATAATATATATATATATATATATATATAATATATATAGTAATCTATATATATAGCGGGATATAATAGTTATTATCATATAGTTTTATTGTAGTGGGACGAAATATATTGAGGGATCCGTTAGGGTCACGAAAATTCTTGAGATGCTCGATAAGTACATTCGTATCAGTGAAAGATCAATCAGATATGAGGGTTATTATTTTAGATGAATCTGTAACAATTTGAGTTAGAATAGACGGAAGTATTTTTTGAGTCCCCTTTATTCATGCTGCCTATATATATTATAATAGCTAGAATCTACAGAATAGCTATTGGTAAGCGTTTGAGGGCGATCTTTATGCGATTGTAAACGGTCTTTCATTACACACTACTCTACCTATAACACAGGTATATAAAGCTGACATATTAATAAAAGTGAAGCCAAATAATTTATAAGAATGAGAATATTTATGACGTTAGTCAGTCAATATATTCATGAGTATTCTATTATTCCTGAGAACTATAATCCATATTCTTTCAGCTAATGTGCATTAGAATCCTTAGAAGTTATGGATTATAGATGAAAAATTATCGAATATAATAAGATGATTTATAGGGTAGGATTCATGATAGAAGTACTGGAATAAATTAATTATATGGCAAGCTATCAGTGAGAGGAGATTTAGGTATGGTAGGGTTGTTCGAATAAGGTGTGACTTACTTTGTAATATACATAATTAATTATTGAATGTATCAATACTTTTGGCCTCAGTGATAATTAAAGCATTATAGACGAGGTTTCTTCAGAGTTGCATATTTTACATCTGGGGTCAGTGAGTTCTGCTTTATAGAATCATTTAAATGTTTTTATATTTTAACAGCAATTATTGACCGATGTCATATTAAATCCTCATTATCCTCTTAGAATGAAATGATCTTATAATCTTTTAGCTATTAATTTTTATTTAATAGGGTTAATATCTTTTATTTAGGAGACAATTTGTAGTTTATGCAATGTTGATAGTTGTTTTATTGTATATAAAATCAATAAACATGGAGACAGATAGGGAATATAATATAGTGGACAATAGACGGTTACAAGAGAATCATTTTATCCATCTATGAAAGTGTTGAGTGGAGAATCTATGGGTCCCTGAGTAAGAGGAATAATATGACGCAGGATTAGAATATAAGTATTCTTGACAAGTAAATTATCTCTACAGCTATATCGTGGAGGGATGAATACAAGAATATTTATTTATCAATTAGTTTTGCTGGTCAGTAATTGAAAGCTTAGGTTCATCTTATACGGGAAAAACTGTTGATATATAGACAATTTATATTATTAGGAGTGGTATATTATTATAAGGTATATATATATGATAAGGGATGTTCTACTACGAGAGAAGTAAGGATGGAAAATGAAGATAACTTTGATTTAGAGTAAATTTTTATATAAGCTAATAAATACGAGAAAGGGTCCAATTTCACTATATCATATAACGTTTACTTATATTATGGGTAATATAATATATATATGGTTCTATTTAAACTTGCAATCTATCTCATAAGCTTTTCTAAGTTAACATATTAGTTAAGAATAGATATTAGACTTCTTTACTATCAGCAATGAAGCTTATGGAGTAAGTATGGCTCGCCATAATAGGCAATGTTGTGTCAGCGTTGAACAGTTAATACACAGGAGGGGGAGGGGGCAACATTATAGAGTTAAGTAATACAATTGAGAACGACTAAGACGAGGGACTTAATTTCTAGGATGTTATGCTCCGACTGTTTTAGAGTCTAACCTATATATAATACTATATAGTATATATGGTTAGATAGTAGTAGATACGAGTGAAGGTGCCTGATATCGCTATGGGTAGGAGAATATGAACAGAGCGAGATATTACCAGCGTATGATATAATGGAGAAATAAATATCAAGCTAGGTCAAGTTAAATATTAGAAGTGCAATTTACTAAGTAATAACTGTAGTAAG
>JABUQX010024685.1:42500-45000 GCA_015478945.1 Trachelipus rathkii | reverse complement strand
TAATTTTAAATAACTTGATCAACTAATTAACATATGTACACCAAAGTGCATATGTTTGCAGGAACTTCAGCTATGTTATCGCGACTTCTTCCAACCGTCGGAATACAAATCACCACTAACTTCTATAGAAAGAGGTGACAATGATAGAGGAGACGCAGAAATTCTTATTCATAAGCCTATTCCCTATTTCCCAGTCCATCTTCGAACCAAACTTCGTGCAGTGGCAACACGTATTCATTTGTCCATCGATCTCACTGTCTGTTCGATCTACTTGGCTCCCAGTAGTGAGTTTACTAAGACTGACTTAGCCGACCTTTTTAAGCAGCTCATCACTCCGGTTGTTATACTGGGAGATTTCAATCTTCGTCACCCCTTATGGGGCTAATCTGTCACGTCCTTGCTGATCTCCAAACTCCTTTTTCCCTGGGATGTCTTAACATATGACTCCCTACATATGAACGTTTACATACACGCACTGCTTCCTGAATATATTTCTCATTTTGCTCCCATTCCCATATGGATCGCTTCACCTGGTCTCTCTTTGATTACTTATATGACAGTGATCATTACCCAATAGCCTTAAATGAACTTACACCGAGCCCAATGTTAAAAACCAATTATAGCTGACGTTATGACCGAACGGAGTGGGTTCCTTTTCATCAGGCTGCAATTATCCCGCTCTCTCCCTTCAATAAGCGGTTTCCGACCGTTGATGATGTCTTTAACTTCTTCAAGCAAGTTATCATCACAGCAGCGGAAGCTTACAACCCGCGATATTCTGCAGGTAGGTGTTCGGCAACCCTTTTGTGGTCCCAAAAAGTTGCAAAAGCTAATCGGTTGAAGAAAAAACTCTACAGGTAATACAAAAGGACCCAACCTCTTTAAACAGGATTTTCTTTAAAGCAGCTGCGACGAAATCTAGTTGAATTAATCGCTAAACACGTAAACAATACTTTTGAACTTATACTTCAACTGTCAACTCCATAACTCCCCTTTCTTCAGTGTGGAAAGTTGCACAGAAAATATCTTGTCGCTACAGCAATTCTTCACCCAGTCCTCCGTTACGAGCCTGATACAACCGAAGTGATCTCTGCTCCACAGATGCATTAGGTTCTAATTTTGCTAGCCACTCGAGCCATTTTTGCTATCCTGAAGCCTTTCAAAAATTGAGAATCAGCACTGCACAGCCAGACTTTACAACAGCTAAAAGGGAAGATCATACCTGTAACCGTCTTTTTACAATTGCAGAGTATTAAACTACACTGGCGAATAGCAAACACCGTGCGGTGCCCTTAGCCCAGACAGGATTTCGTACATAATGCTCCATCATATTCAAGTCTCTGCATTATCGTTTTTACTGGATCTGTAAAATAGAATCTCGACCGAATCCTCTTTTCCATCTATATGAACCATAGCTTTTTTTAATCCCTATTCCCAAACCTAGAAAAAATCTTAAGTTGGCGGACAACCAAAGACCAATTTCACTGACCTGTCATATTTGTAAAATAATGGAGAAAATCGTTTCCGGCCGCCTTCTCCCTATTTTAGGGAGTCGCCAAGCTTATTTAAACTTCCAGTTTTGTTTGCACAAAAATCGTTCGATCAAGGATTTCTTGTTATAACTGAACCATGACATCCGGGATGCCTTCTTAACTGGTGGGATGATTCTTGATGTCTTTTTTGATCTTGAAAAAGCTTATGACACAACTTACAGAACTGGGGCTCTCCTTAAATTCCATTCGCTCGGTTTCCGAGGACAGCTCCTTCTCTTTATTAAATGCCTTCTGTCAAATAGATCCATCCAGGTTCGGTGCTCTTCTCTTCTATCACGCCAGTTTACTCTGGATGAAATCGTTGCGCAGGGCATTGTTCTAAATGTATTACTATTTGTTCTCGAATTTAATGACAACGTTACTTCTATCCCAGTGACAGTCAATTTTTCTCTCTATGCTGATGACCTTGCGCTATATATTGCCGGTGCCAGGAGGCCATTTCTTGAACGGCAACTTCAACTAGCTATTGAGAATATTTCACAAAATGGGGTAACTTCCATGGCTTCCATTTCTAACCCACAAAAGCCTCGGCAGTATTTTTAGGAAAAAAGGTAATCGAAGAACCTGACACCTTCCTCCCGCTTACCTAACCTTATATGGTTCACTCATTCCTGTAACTTCACAAGTTAAATTTCTAGGACTCATTGTAGATGACTACTTAATATAGGCACCTCAGATTAAACTCCTGAAAACGATTTGTCATCACGTGCTTGATCTATTATGTCATCTCGCCTCAAAACCTTGTGGTGCTGATCGCAGGTCCCTTTTACGTCTCGCGATCAGCATCCCAAGATTTTGTAAAGTCCCTTTTACGTCTCTACTCGCTCTAATCCTATCGAAGCTGGACTATAGCTGCGTAATATATTGTCAGGTCTCTCCAACTCTACTACACCTGTTAGATCCAATCCAAAATGAGGCAGTCCGTATCTCCACTGGAGTCTTCCGGT
>JABUQX010024685.1:30000-37500 GCA_015478945.1 Trachelipus rathkii | reverse complement strand
AACTAGATTTATGGAATTGATGGAAGAAGAGGTGGGGATGGAGGAGGAGGGGGAGAGGTGCGTGTTGATGGAAGATTTCAACGCTAGGTAAGGAAAGAAGAGAGATGGAGAGGAGTATTGGGGCCATTTGGAGAGGATACAAGAAACATGGAGGAAGAGGCGTTGATTGATTTTTGTGTGAGAAACGATCTAAAAATAATGAACACGTTTTTCAAACATAGAGAGTCTCATATCTTTACGAGGTATAGATGGAATCAGGTAACGGAACAATTCGATCAAAAATCGGTGATAGACTACATGATAGTCTCCGATAAAAGAATGATAAAGAATGTAAAGGTGATCCCGGGAGTGTCCTTGGATGCGGATCATAGACTGTTGGTGGCGGATATGAAGATAAGAGGGGAGGGAAGAGTAAATGAGCAGAAGAGGGCAGTGATCAGAGTGGAGAAGTTGGCAGAACAAGAAACGAGACGAAATTATGAACGGGAAATGCAGGAAACTCTAAGAAATGGAGAAGAAAATGAAGACTTGCAGGATGTCATCAGGGAAGTGGCAGAGAAAACTCTTGGTAAGAGATGGGTAGGAGGTACTAGGAAAAGACATACACCATGGTGGAACGAAGAAGTGAAAAAAGCAATTAAGAAAAAAACAGAGAAAATGAGGAAGTGGCTGAAAAGAAGAACAGCGGCAGCAAGGGAGGAATATGTACAGGCAAGGAATGAGGCAGAGAGAATAAAGAGGAGAGCAAAAAAGATGGAGACAGAGAGAATGGCAGGAGAAATAACGAGAGATGTGGGCGAAGGGAAGAAAAAGCTATTTAAGATGGCGAAGGCGTATAGAAAACCAAAAAGTGTAACTAGAATTATAAAAGATAGAAACGGAGAGATTCTTATGAGACCGGAAGAAAGAAACGATAGATGGACCGAATACTATGAAGATCTGCTAAATGTAGAATACAGAGAACAAGAGGAAGAAGCTCAGATGAGGGAGGAGGAAGAGGAGGATGAAGGCGGAGAGATAACGGTGGAGGAATATGAAGAGGCAATAAAAAGGATGAAGAAGGGTAAAGCTCCAGGAGAGGATGGAGTGCTGTGGAAGTTTGTGTTAATTGGAAGGAGAGGAAGCTGAAAAGGGAAAATCATCAGTTTGATGAACAAGTGTTGGAAAGAGGGAAAGGTGCCGGAAAGGTGGGGGCAAAGCAATAAATAAACCGATATATAAAGGTAAAGGAGATGCTGAAGCTGTAATAATTATAGGGGTATCTCACTGAATGGACCATCTGACGAAAATATACACGAAAGAATATTGGAAAGGAGGTTGAAGAGAGAAGGTAGAGCCGAGAACTAGGAGAAGAACAGTACGGGTATAGAAGGGGAAGAGGAACGACGGACCTCTTATTCACACTGAGAATGGTCTCAGAGAAGATGCTGGAATATGGCAAGAGATTCTTTTGTAGCGTTCATCGACCTGCAAAAGGCATTTGATTCGGTGCCAAGGAAAAAGCTCTGGAGAGCTATGGAGAGGAATTATGGAGTGAGGGGTAGATTAAAGAAGGCAATAGAAAGTATGTATGAGAAATGCAGCTGTAATGTTAGAACTGAGTGCGAGAACGATAGATGGTTTGAGGTGAAAACAGGAGTGAAGCAGGGAAGTGTTTTATCACCACTGCTGTTTATATTATATTTAGACGTGGTGATAAGGAAAGTGAAAGATAGACTGGGAGAATTTGAAGGGGACATAATGGCATATGCGGACGATCTGGCATGTTGGAGCGAGAGAGAGGAAGAGGAGGCGATTCGAGAGGTGGTGGAGTTGTTTGCGGAGGAGTTGGAGGAAGCAGGGATGAAGATGAACATACAGAAGAAAGAGATATTAACAGTAACCGGAGGAAATGAGGAGGGGATGAGAATGATTGTGAGAGAGGAGGAGGTGAAGGCGGTAAATACCTGCAAATATTATCTCGGAGGATGTTTAAACAGAAAGGAGGAAGTGGGGAAGAGATTATGCGAAGAATGGAAAGTATGGATTAGTTATGAAAGCGGTATACCCAATGATGAAAGACAGAAACATCGGAATAGAGGTTAAAAAAGTGATTTTTTAACAGCATACTGACTCCGACACTGCTGTACGGAGCCGGAAACATGGACAACAACGAGAAGAGAGGAGAGTACGAAATACAAGCGGCTGAGATGGGTATTAGGAACTTGATTGGAAAGAGTAGGAGAGACAAAATAAGGAATGAAGTAATTAGAGAAAATATAGGGGTGAAGAAGATGACACTGAAGATGGATGTGGGGAGATTGAGATGGTGGGGACATCTGGAGAGGATGGAGCAGGAGAGAATGCCGAAAAGAAGATGGGAATGGACACCAGAGGGCAGAAGACCAAGGGGAAGACCGAAGAAGAGATGGGCGGAATCGGTGGAGGACTCTCTGGAAAGATGTCAGCTACCAAATATGAGAGCGCTGAAGAGAAGAGGAACAGTGCAGGAGAGGGACGTCTGGAGAAAGATGCTTGCGCGGCTGACAGGATGAAGAATCCTTTCTGGGAGAGGAAAGAAAGAAAAAAGAATATATATATATATATATATATATATATATATATATATATATATATATATATTATAATATATATATATATATAATATATAATATATTAGGCCGGTCGCAAGTTATATAAGTAAAAAAATTTTTTTTGACTTTTCCAGCGTCGCCATTGGCCAAAAGTGTGCACATTAGTAAAAAAAAGGATCCCCTAAAAGTTTCAGCTCGATCGAAGGTGGTTAACCCGTCCCGCATTTGGCCTAAAGTTTGGGAAAATTGCATTTTTTGACCAAAATTTGCACATTTTTAGCGTTTGCTGGACAACCGTAATAGGGAGGAAGGAAAATAAGGGCTCATTTTAAAGCTGATAATATTAGCTTTAAAGTGAGCACCTACTTTTTGCTCTAGGTATAATAGTTCAGCAGATATACCTGAAATGTCAGGTCTATTTCAGGTCATGTAGGCTAAATAAGGCATCTGTTTTTTGTTGTTTTTCTTTTTTATTATTACCAAGATTTCAATCCGAAAGTGTATGAAAATAATTTGCATTGTATTTTCAGATTGTTACCCAGTTTATTAATTTCCAACAGATTTTTAATTTGTATTATTATGGAATATTTTTTTCATTGTATGGCGTCCCCGTCCACTTCAACCGGTGTTCGTGTTCGTGACCAAACCAAAATTTATTTAGTTGGATATCCTTCTCATCAAATAACAGGAAGTAAACTTCCATCAAATGGCCAAGTTTTGAAGTTAATATTTTACAATATGCGTCAAGTTGGTTTGAACTTCAGAGAAGCTGCGAACCTAACCTTAAGAGAGGTCACATTATTCTGGGCAAAAGCTAAAATACCAACTCAAATGGCTAAACATGCCATCAATAAAGTGGAAAAATTGTATAAAGAATGGTCAAATATACAAAAGAGCTCTTCACGGAAATCCAAAATTCAAGAAGAACGTGAACTTGCATTTAAATCTAAGCTAGAAGATCTATTTGACATTGCTGCTGCAGATGCTGTATCACAAATGACTAAAACAGAAGATATTCAATTTCTCGAATTACAACGACAGAAAGGACGTCCAGGCTGCATGGCTGGTGTTGATTTAAAGTTGGCAAGGCTTGAAGAAAGGAAAGCTGACAGGAAAGCCAGATTGGAGGAAGCTAAGAGAAAAGAACAATCTACTACAGCAAACCCAAGAAAACGTAATTATTTTTTTTTTAATTTTTAAATAATTTTTCATTATTATTATTACTCAAATACTCATCTTTTGTCTGTGACGAAGTTCAACTCTCTTTCACAGAATGAACGAAAAAAGATTATCTCATTTAATACTAATTTTTTTTCTCTCTTCTCTTCCACAGATGAAGAACAAATAGAGCTTTATTCAAG
Organism: Trachelipus rathkii; assembly: GCA_015478945.1. Lineage (NCBI taxonomy): Eukaryota > Metazoa > Arthropoda > Malacostraca > Isopoda > Trachelipodidae > Trachelipus > Trachelipus rathkii. Next base: position 33,566 of record JABUQX010024685.1, on the reverse strand, counting down.
CTCTGATTCAGAACTATCAGAAGAAGAACCGATGGACACATTATACTCTCCTGTTTTGGACAGTGAAGATCTTCCGGAATCAGGAAACCAGGCTGATGTTGAGGCATGTGCTTCTGTCACCAAAAGAAAAAGACAACGCAGTGGAACTCAAGTTGTCACTGAAAAACTATCCATGTTACTGGACAGATGCAACATTTTGGACAGGAACGCCATGCGAATATTATTTGCAACAGCTGAGGCGTTAGATGTTAACACTGAAGAAATAATTCTGAGCCGCAGCACTATTAGAAGACGTAGAAATTCATTCAGGCAACAAAGAGCAGATAAAATAAAAAATAAATTTCAAAATAAGAAATTGGAGGGAACAGTTGTACACTGGGATGGTAAGATGTTACCAAACATCCTCAAGAAAGAAAATGTAGAGAGGTTGGCCATTCTTGTGAGCAATGGAGAAGAGGAGCAGCTTTTAGGGGTACCAGCTTTAGAGAATAGTACAGGATATTCCCAGTCAAAAGCTGTAGCTGAAAGTTTAAAAGACTGGGGGCTAGCGGAAAATGTAATAGCAATGTGTTTCGACACTACACCGTCAAACACAGGTCATGGTAAGGGAGCCTGTACTCTGCTGGAGAAAGCATTAGGAAAAGACCTGTTATATTTGGCCTGTCGCCATCATATTTTGGAGGTGATCCTAAAAGCACTTTTCGATTGCAAAATGGGGTTAACCACTGGTCCTCAACCAGAAATATTCAAGAGATTCCAGGTCTCTTGGTCTAATATAGACCAGACTCAGTACAAAGTAGGAATTGTGGACCAGATAATTCAACATACCCTATTAAAATATCAAGACGAAGTAGGGAGCTTTCTGCAAAGTGAGCTACAAGAACATCACCCAAGAGATGATTATCTAGAACTACTCAACCTATGTTTGATTTTCATGGGAAAAGTCTCTCCGGAGAATGTAAAATTTAGGGCTCCTGGAGCATTCAGTCACGCCCGATGGATGGCAAAAGCCATTTATGCACTTAAAATATTTTTGTTTCGAGAGCAGTTTCCATTAACAGAAGCAGAATACAACTCGTTGAGGGACATCAATTTATTTATTATTATATTATATGTTAAAATGTGGTTTACTGCTTCCAATGCTATCACAGCTCCAAACTCAGATTTTAAATTTATCAAAGATACATTAGAATACGGAGAAATTGACAGAGGTGTTTCGGAGAAAGTTTTACAGAAGTTCTTAAATCATTTATGGTACCTTAACCCAGAGCACGTTTGTTTTGCTTTATTTGATGAGAATGTCTCGGAAGTATTAAAAAAGAAAATGGCCGAAAAGATTTTGTCTTATAAAGATGATAAAGATGATGAAGTTTGTCAGAGGATTGTGCGTGTGAAAATAAACAATGAAATGGTGAAGAGAATATTTCAAGGAGAAGACCTGTCCTATTTCATAACTGAACAAAGCCTGAGTTTTTTTTTGAAAAATGTAACATATCATTAAACTTTCTACATGAGGATCCCAGTGTCTGGAATGACAATTTAGAATATCTGAAATGCTTTGGCCTGGTGGCACATTTAAAAGTTGTTAATGACACTGCAGAAAGGGGAGTTAAACTTATTCAAGATTACAGCCAGACCCTTACACACGACGAAGATCAAAGACAATATCTCCTCCAGGTGGTATCGGAATGTCGCAATCTTTATCCCGACACATCTAGGACAACTTTGTCGACAAGCTTGTAATGTTCTTTAAATCTTTAAACTTTTTTGTACTATTTTCCTCTTTTCTAGGTTTTTCTTTTGTAAGTTAACTAAAAATAAAATTATACTTGAACTTTTTTTGGAAAGGACTGATGAAAATAATAATAAGGAATACTTTTAATTATTTCGGTACTATTCTTTAGGTTTCAGGCTAAGAGCCAAGTAATCAAGTAATAGTATAAAAAAAATGCCTTATTTAGCCTACCTGACCTGAAATAGACCTAAAATTTCAGGTATATCTGCTAAACTATTATACCTAAAGCAAAAAGTAAGTGCTCATTTTAAAGCTAATAGTATCAGCTTTAAAATGAGTACTTTCTTTCCTATCTACCTATAACGGTTCTCCTGCAAAAGCTAAAAATGTGAAATTTTTTGCCCAAAACGGCCATTTTCCCCATAAAAGGACTAGACCTGGTATTTCAAGGATATCTTCTCAACTCTTATACCTAGAGTAACAAACGAGTACTCGTTTAAAAGCTAATAATACCATCTTTAAAATGAGCCCTTATTTTCCTTCCTACCTATTACGGTTGTCCCGCAAAAGCTAAAAATGGTCAAATTTTGGTCAAAAAATGCCATTTTTCCAAACTTCAGGCCAAATGCGGGACGGCTAAACCACCTCCGATCGAGCTGAAACTTTTAGGGGATCATTTTCTTTCTAATCTGCACACTTTTGGCCCATGGCCCGTTAACATTTCGAACATCGAATATATATATATATATATATATATATATATATATATAATATATATATATATATATATATATATATAATATATATATATATATATATATATATTATTAATATATATATATATATTATTATAATATATATATAATATTATATAATAGTTATAGTTAGTTATTTAGATTGTTTTAACCACCTTACTCACTGGGCCGAGCCTTTTCAGTGTAGGGGGTCGGTAAAATAAAAACAGTTTTAAGAAACTACCCATCCCCTTCTTTCCCGACCTACAGCCAAATCTCTCAGGTGAGCGCTCAGACGTGGGCTTTAAAGAAGGGAAGATAAATATAGTCTGTAAGGAGACTCGGGAGAGTGAAAACAGAAGAGGCCACATGCGTATTGGCGCGAGCTTCTTCAATAACTCACTCCTTGCGTCGCCCTCGCAATACAAGGGGTGCCGGCAAAATCATGTCCGACGCAGCACGGCACCGTCTATTGAGTCGAGGTGCGAGCAGATGATGGTATGGTGGTAGAAGGCAGACGCTCGGGCACTCACCCGAGCATCTAGCCCGTTGTCAGTATCCTATATTGATATATAGAGTGAAATTGTGCGCCAACGTACATAGTTGCAGAGTAATATCTGATGGGCCTCTCGTCCAGAGGAGAAGTTACGCAAATAGGGTCTGACTATCGCTTTACTTGAGCTTTATAAGGTTTAGACTCGTCCTAAATCTCTCACCGGTCGAGAATAGAGAAGTTGGAGGCCGAAGCTCCGCCGCTAATTGTGTAGATACAGTAGCTTCTATACATAGTGGTCGTAACTCACGACCTACTCCAACCCTGTGAGAAAAGGGGCTCGGCAGCAGAGATGAGAAAATGCGCGCGGAACCTGAACATTGAGCTACCAGTATTCAATTATGAGGATCCACTTAGTCAAACCAATTTGAATAATATGATGATTCCAGACAATTATTATTTGTTTATATGCTCAAGACGCAAGAATAGTTATTATTGTTCACTAGGATGAAGATTTAAGAGCCGTACGTATAAGGAATAGGAAATTATGGGAGGGTTGATTTATATGAGGGATGTATATAGTATATAAGTAAGGAAAGGGAGA
>JABUQX010024685.1:10000-17500 GCA_015478945.1 Trachelipus rathkii | reverse complement strand
ACCAAGCTGCCAAGAGCAGGATACTGAAGAAAATAAAGTGTAATATTGCATCGAATCTTACTCGTCCACATTAAGGCACTGAAGGTGATGGGACTGAGTCTGAAAGTGACCCATTTATGGTGAGTTATTTTTATAATTTGGAACAAACTTTAAGCATCTCTTGTATTATATATATATATATATATATATATATATATATATATATATATATATATATTATATATAATATATATTATATATATATAATATATATATATATATATTAACAATATATTAATATATTATTATAATATATATATATATAATTTATATATTACATATATATTCACAATACACTGACATAATGTTCAAATGAAACTTAAAAAAGATTTGAGTTCTTGATACCATTTCTAAATATTTCAGAAACTGAAGGGTCCATATATCCAGCAGACACCTCTGGAGGAGAAGTTGGAACAAATCTTGGATAGCTGGGCTGCAGTAAATGTTCACCACAGTACCCCTCACTAGGAACCTGTTTCCGTGTGAATACCAGGAGGTCTGAGTGGACTTGTTTATTAAGTATAATACCCCATTACCCAGCTCAGCGGCCGTGGAGAGGTTGTTTAGTCAAGGCTCTGACATTCTAAGACCAAAGAGGGCAACCATGGCATCCATCAATTTTGAAAAATTTATCTTTATTAAAGGGAATATGACCCTATTCAGAATGCAAGAGGAGAGCGAGGAGGAAGAGATCACAGATAATTGAATAAGATTAAAATCTTTCTCATTTTTTGTTATATATATTTGCATCTTTCAATTAAAATTTAAAAATAATTCATCTTTAAATACTTGCGCTTTATTTTTTTTATTTTTTTTGCGCTCCTAAATTTGTGCTTTTAAAAAAAATTTGATTTGCGGACATGTGCGCTTTGCGCATGCGGACTAAATTTTTTGAAAAATTGTGCGCTTTTGCGCTTGCGGACTAAGTTTTTCCACTTTGCGCTTTTGCGTTTGCGCTCTAAAGTTTAAAATTTTAAAATTATTATTATAATATTATTATTATTATTATTATTATTATTATTATTATTATATATATATTTATATAATATATTATATTATATATATTATATATATATTATATTATTTATATATAATATAAATATATAATATATATATATATATATATATATATATATATATATATATATATATATATATATATATAGATAAATATAATATATATATATGATATATATATATTATATTATTATTATATTATATATTATATATTATAATTAATCTGGCATAGAATAATGAATAGGATGGTGCTTTCGTAACTGATAAACATGAATGTGACCAGAGTTGTGCGTGGGAACCACTTCGGAAATCTGAAATCTGCATAACATTGGTAGTAAATGAAGGATGTGATATTGAATGTGTGTAGCGTTTGATGGTTTCAAGAAGAATAGTATTTTGGCGATGAGTCATTAGTAAGGAGGAGGTAATAGTAGAGCGAGAAAGTTGAAGAATGTAAATCTGCAAGTATAAATGAAATTACAGTGAAATGATCAAGAACGGAGGCGAGATGGAGATTGATTGGATTTTGTGTAGCAAAGTGTTTTATGGAGGGTATAGTTCGAGGGATTGGAGGAGCAGTAAAAGTACCCTTATATAAGGGTAAGGGAGATAAGGGTAACTGTAGGAATTATAGGGGAATTAGTTTATTAAGTGTAGTGCGAGATATATACTGGTATTTGACGAAGAGTGCGTCGAGGACTAAGACTGATTGGTGAAGAACAAGGTGCGTTATAGAAGTGTTTAGAGGAGTGTGAATCAAATCTTACCTTGAAACAAGATGACTGAGAAAATGAGAGAGGAAGAAGGATAAATTGTATATATGCTTTTTGGATTTGCAAACAGACGTATGATATGATTAATAGGAAGCTCTATGGCAGTTTATTTATATATGGTGTTGGTGGTAGGCTTCTGAATGGAATCAAGAGTATGTATGACGATAGTGAAGCGAGTGTAAGAATAAATGGGGTTGAAAGGATGAAGTGCTTTAATATTTAATAGGCGGTGTGATGCAGAAGTGCTATGTCTTCTGCGTTATTCAATTTGTATATGATGGATTATGAAAGAATTAGAGGTGTAGGTGGGCAGGGGGATGGTGTTAAATGATGGAGAATGGAAGAGAGTGGCAGGGTGCCCTACCTATTATATTGCGGTGATTTGTTTTGCGGAGGCCGAATCTGAGAGAAGTTTGCGGAGATGCGTTAGAGATTGGTTAGGGTGTGTAAAAAAGGAAGATATTTAAGCTTACACGTAGATAAGAGTAAACGGTTTATGGTTGCGATTGAGACAGTTTCTCGGAGGGATTTATGTTAGATGCGTGAGGCAGCCTGGAACAGTGTCTGAGTTTAAATATTTTAGATATATAGGTTGGATGAAAAGGGAACGGGTTGATACAGAGTGTAGTAGGAAATGCTGAATGGCAGGAAGGGCTAGGTGAATTAAATCGTTGGTAGATGTAAAGGAACTAAGTCTTGGGGTTTTACATGAGGGTATGTTTTTAATAATAAGATAATGTTGAAAATTAATATACACAACCAATATTTACCTCCACCCCATAAGTACTGTAATTAATTTGCAGTCAAAAGCTAAAAGTAACTGGAGTAACGGCACTTCGTTACTTTTACTTTCAAAGAAACGGAATAACGATAACGGAACTACTTTTTCCGAGATAACGGAGTAAACGTAAACGGAAACTACTTTTTTAGTATATATATATATATATTTATATATATATATATATAATATATATACTATATATATATATATATATATATTATATATATATATATATATATATATATATATATAATATATATATATATATATATATATATATAATATATATATATATTATTATTATTATTATATATATATATATATATATATATATATATATATATATATATTATTATATATAATATATATATATATATTATTATATATAAATTATAATATATATATATATATATTATATATATATATATATTATATTATATATATATATATATATAATATATATATATATATATATAATATATATATATTATATATATAAATAAATATATTTATATATATATATATATATATAATATATATATATATATAATATATATATATATTATATATATATATAGTTATAAATATATATATTTTTTTCAGAAGATATATGTATATATATATATATATAATTTATAAATATATATAAAATATATATATATGTGATATCGATATAAAATATATATTATAAATAAATATTTATATAATATAATTATATATATATATATATTATATATATATATATATATATATATATATATAGTAGTAAGTCGGCCACCTGGGCGATGCCACCCTTTTTTAAATGAAGGAGCAGAGCTATCGGTCTGAAACTTGGAATATAATCTATATATGTGATAAACTGATCACAGGCGAGTTTTGGTGACCGTAGGTCCCCCCTAAGGGGGTGCTGCCCCCGAGAGCGTAGCCGCTACGCCCGCGTTTATACCCTTTTGGCTTTCCAAACCCGAGATTGAGTTAAGCCTAACGGCTAATCATCGAACCAGGTGTTCGATGCGTGAGAGAGAGCGCGCTCGCATGCGCGCGCGTGCGCATACACATACACATTATTATTATTATTACGTCCAAGATTCGATTTCCGAAGAAAATCGAATCTGAGTCGAAAAACGATCCCTGTAAGGGATCGTTTTTTACGCACTCCGACTTTGCGTTCCGCCGTGGCCGCGTCTTCGCATCCGGTTCCGACTCCGCCGCCGATTGCCAGCCAGCCCCCGACTCCGAACTTATCGTATCGTGCTAAAATTTGGCGGGTGGTTAGATGATGAGGTAACCTCAGTGTATACGAAGTTACGTCCCGTGGGTCCCCCTGAAGGGGGGACCCACCCCCATTAAAACATTAAATATTGACGTAGAAAGCTGAAATTTGGTGAGAGGATTCATGAGTTTTAGAAATTACTTGGTATGGGAATTCAAGGAGTTGGCTCCGGCACCAGGTGTGGAGCCACTGCGTGCCAAGTTAATAAACCAGTGCGTATACAAACAATGTTGTGGTCTTATAAGGGTTATTGAGGTCGTAGAGTTCGAATATGATTGTTATAAGCCCGTGTAGGGTGTCTAGGACCCCTCCATTAGGGGGGTCTCGACTGAAAAAAGAGCACAGAGTGGGAAAACAAAGAAGGAATGAAGAAGGGATGAAGAATGGAAGAAGGAGTTTCTGACTCAGAGGAGTAGGTGTCAAGCTGCCACCGGTGGCTGCTCCGGTGCGGTTGCCGAGTTATTAAAATATTAGGTGATGATCCCAAATATTGGTGTTCCTTATTATTGTGATTGAACCTTTAGATTTTTCGAAAATAATGGTTCAGAACCATCAAGAATAAAAAAATTAAATAATAATAAATAATAAATAAAATTTCAGATTCTTTTTCTTTTTCATGAATCTCCATTCACTTTTTTCATCATAGTCCTAAAGCAGTAAATCAGGTAAATCAAGCCACCCCAACCTACCCTCCTGACCACGTTGTGATCTATTGATCTATTTGATCTATTGATTCAAGTCATTTTTTACTATAATTGTCATGTTTTACATACCTAAATCAGTAAATCAGTAAATCAAACCAACCATCCCTCTCCCCCTGACCAGTTGTGATCTATTGATCTATTGATCTATTATCTAATTGATCTATTGATTAAGGTTAAATTTTTACTAAAATTGTCATGTTTGACTACCTAATAGCAGTTAAATCAGTAAATCAAACCACCATCCACCTTCCTGACCAGTTGTGATCTATTGATCTATTGATCTATTGATCTATTGATCTATTGATTAAGGTCAAATTTTTTACTAAAATTGTTTCATGTTTACATACCCTAAATCAGTAACTTCAGTACAATTCAAGCCAACCAACCTTACCCCTCCTGTCCCAATCATGAATCTATGATCTACTGATCTAGTTGATCTATTGATCTATTGATTTTAAGTCAAATTTTTTTACTAAAATTGTCTGTTTTACTACCCTAAATCAGTAAATCACTAAATCAAACCACTATCCAACCTCCTTCCTGACCATCTGTGATCTATTGATTCTATTGATCTATTATTAAACTCAAGAATTTATTACCTGCCTTGACATCATTTCCAAACCCTTTAAATCATAAAATCATAAAACCAATCAAACAACCTACCCTCCTGTCCAAGTGCAGATCTATTTGACTATTGATCTATTGCATCTATTGATTTTAAGTTCAAATTTTACTAATTGTAACGTTTTACATACCCTAAAGCAGTAAATCACTAAATCAAACCACTATCCAACCTCCCTCCTGACCATCTGTTGATCTATTTATCTTTGATTATTGATTCAAAGTCACATTTTCGAGTGTCATTTTGGATAAAATAACATAAAATCAGTCTTTTATACTATAAGATCAAACAAATATGCTGACGTTAACAAGTTTTCACATTTAATAAAGCTAACGTGGCCTAACATGGGAACTATGAAATAATGCTACAAAGGATCAAACCTATCACACCTTTAAACCACGAATAAACTGTTAAACATTACAAAGTTCCACACTTAACATCAGTAAAGTAACTAAACATAACAACAAAAACGTAACTTATTTCACACTTTGTCAAACATTATCTCCTAACATAACGATGTTAATTACACTAACATGGTAATAATTAACTAAAATTTATCACAAAATTGGTTAATTATCATATTGATCAACGAATATACTCTAACATAATAAGGGTTTCCACATTTTTTCAAATTAATAAAGCTAACATGATGTAACATGAACTAAGAAAAATAATGTACAAAGACAACCTCAACCTTAAACCCGTAAGAAACTGTTAACATTAACAAAATTCCACACTTAACACCAGTAAAGTAACTAACATGGTATGCAAAAGTAACCTAATCTTACTTTTTCAAGCATATCTCAAACATAACAATGTTAATTTACTAAACACACTAATATTAGCAAAAAGTATCATAACCTTGTCCGATATCATACTGATCAACAAATATATGCAACATAACCAATGTTTTTCACCATTAATAAAGCTACATAGCATCATATGAACAGGAAAATAATGTTACAACGACAAACCTAACACAACTTACACACGAATAAAACTGTTAACATACAAAGTTCCAGACTTAACAGCGGTAAAGTAACTAACTTTACATTCAAAACGTAACCTATTCATATACTTTTTTCAAACATTTCTCTAACATATTAACGTTAATCTACATGACAAGTAACATTTATCAAAAAATGTGTCATAACCATACCTAACCTCATAATACCTAACGAGTAAAGACGAATAAAGTAAAGTTTTTAGGCTTATCTCTTTTTAGACTCTGCTTCCTTTCAGAAAATACCAACTCTAAACATGAAAAATGATTTTATGCTTTAACCATCTGCATAAAGTGATGCAATACTTATTATATTTGACCCTCTGGCAGGATATACTAGCAATGTAGCAGTCGCCATTCGGTTTACGATTTAATATATAAATGACACATCGTGGGGAATAACGAAACTCCTCGTGCAAGATATCAACAACAAGAGTAGAGAGTGCGGGAGATGTCTGCGTATCAACACAGCGAAAAAACTATCCTACTGAAGAAATTAGTATATAAACCATTCCCTAAATGTAATAGACATTCTTTTCTTTCAACCAATCAGAAGAAAGTAAACAAGATCGACGTACGAATGAACCATTCAAGTCCGAACAAAAGGGCTTATATATCTCGTTCGGACAACAACAACAAGCAACCAATTAACATAGTACAAAAGATAAGTTCTTTAGATACTAACCACCGAATATATGCTAAGCGTAACATTGTATTCACATTAATAAAGCTAACATAGCATTACCAGAACTAAGAAAATAATGCACAACGAACGAATCTAACACAACTTAAGCCCGAATAAAACTGATAACATTAACAAAGTTCCCACACTTAACACCTGGTAAAGTAACTAACATTGCATACAAAAACGTAACTATTCATACTTTTACCAAACATATCTCTAACATCATTAACGTTAAATTTTTAACATTGATACAGTCAATATTTAACAAAGAATATTATAACCTTGTTTAATTTATCAATACAGAGCAGCGAAAGTATGCTAACTTAACAAAGTTTCCACATTAATAAAGCTAACATAACATAACCTGAACTAAGAATATGATGTACAACGACAAACCTAACACCCCTTACGTGCGAATAAACCACTAAATTTGAAAGTTATAAACATAAAAAGATTTAAGAAATTATTTATTTATTATTTATTTATTTATTTTTTTATTTCTTGATGGTTCTGAAACCATTATTTTTGAAATCTACAGATCCAATAATATAAGGACACCAATATTGGATCATTACACTAATATTTAATAACTCGGCACCGCAC
>JABUQX010024685.1:5000-7500 GCA_015478945.1 Trachelipus rathkii | reverse complement strand
GTAAAGATTTGATTCACACATCCTCTAACACTTCTAAACGCACCTTGTTCTTCACCAATCAGTCCTTCAGTCCCTCGACGCACTCTTTCGATCAAAATACCAGTATATATCTTCCGCACTACACTTAATAAACTAATTCCCCTATAATTCCTACAGTTACCCTTATCTCCCTTACCCTTATATAAGGGTACTATTACTGTTCTCCTCCAATCCCTCAGAACTATACCCTCCATAAACGCTTTGTTACACTACTTCCAAATCCAATCAATCCCCATCTCGCCTCCGTTCTTGATCATTTCACCTGTAATTTCATTTATACTTGCAGATTTACCATTCTTCAACTTTCTCGCTCTACCTATTACCTCCTCCTTACTAATGACCTCATCGCCAAAATACCTATTCCTTCTTGAACCATCAAACCTACACACATTCAATATCACATCTTCATTACTACCAATGTTATGCAGATTTCAGATTTCCGAAGTGTTCCCACCACACTCTGGTCACATTCATGTTATCAGTTACGAAAGCACCATCCCTATTCATTATTCTATGCAGATTCCTCTTATATATAATATATATATATATATATATCAAATATATATTATATATATAATATATATATATATATTAAATTTATATATATTTATATACTATTTATATAAAAATATAGATAAATTAAATAAAAAAATATTATATATATACTATATATATATATATTATTATATATATATTATATATATATATATATATATATATATATATATATATATATACGCTCAACAAATATATATATATAATATATATAATATATATATATATATATATATATATATATGTGGGCGCGCAAATTTTAAACTTTAGAGCGCAAACGCAAAAGCGCAAAGTGGAAAAACTTAGTCCGCAAGCGCAAAAGCGCACAATTTTTCAAAAAAATTAGTCCGCAAGCGCAAAGCGCACATGTCCGCAAATCAAATTTTTTTAAAAGCACAAATTTAGGAGCGCAAAAAAATATAAAAAATAAAGCGCAAGTATTTAAAGATGAATTATTTTTAAATTTTAATTGAAAGATGCAAATATATATATAACAAAAAAATGAGAAAGATTTTAATCTTATTCAATTATCTGTGATCTCTTCCTCCTCGCTCTCCTCTTGCATTCTGAATAGGGTCATATTCCTTTTAATAAAGATAAATTTTTCAAAATTGATGGATGCCATGGTTGCCCTCTTTGCTCTTAGAATGTCAGAGCCTTGACTAAACAACCTCTCCACGGCCGCTGAGCTGGGTAATGGGGTATTATACTTAATAAACAAGTCCACTCAGACCTCCTGGTATTCACACGGAAACAGGTTCCTAGTGAGAGGGGTACTGTGGTGAACATTTACTGCAGCCCAGCTATCCAAGATTTGTCCCAACTTCTCCTCCAGAGGTGTCTGCTGGATATATGGACCCTTCAGTTCCTGAAATATTTAGAAATGGTATCAAGAACTCAAATCTTTTTTAAGTTTCATTTGAATATATCTCAGTGTATTGTGATATATATGTAATATATAATTATAATATATATATATTATATTATATTATATAATATATATATATATATATATTATATATATATATATATATATATATATATATATATATTATATATATATAATATATATATATATATATATATATATATATATATAAAATACAAGAGATGCTTAAAGTTTGTTCCAAATTATAAAAATAACTCACCATAAATGGGTCACTTTCAGACTCAGTCCCATCACCTTCAGTGCCTTAATGTGGACGAGTAAGATTCGATGCAATATTACACTTTATTTTCTTCAGTATCCTGCTCTTGGCAGCTTGGTACTTCCCCTCATTTAACCTACGTACCACTCCGAGTTTGAAGTGAAGATGCAGGGCTGTTGCCATAAGCAAATCAAAATCATCAAAAAGACTGCTGAACCTCGGTTCAAAGCCCTTTTCTTTCCCTTTGTTTGCCTTTGGTTGCTTTAGCAAGTAGTTGACTAAGTTTTTGGCATATTTAAATTTTTCCACCTCTCGTTGCATTTCCCCGATCTTGTCCTTGAGGAGGAAGAGATTAGGCAATAGGACTTCCGCTTACGCATTCTTCTCTTTCTGCAACATATCAAGCCTAACAGCAATAGGAGCCATTATTTCGATGTACTCCGCAATTACCTCCTTATCACTTTTATTAAGTACTGGAAGACAAGGCTTTTGCTCCATACAAATGTTGTTGATATGTGTCATGCGACCATCAAGGTTCTTAAGCAGATCTTTTATAGAATCGAATATGGAGTTCCAGCAAGGAACACTTGGCGCTTTTAAGCTTTGTTCCCAACTCCTCCTTAATTCTCGCAGCAGTTGTAGTTTTCCTGTTTTGGGCATTCCACAATTCCTGTGCTTTGGTAAGTGTCTTATTAAATGGATCCTTGGCACTAGAGGACCAGCGAGGAACATTTGAAACATCCTTAGTAGCCAAGATG
>JABUQX010024684.1:7500-42500 GCA_015478945.1 Trachelipus rathkii | reverse complement strand
ATCAAAATAGCACCTGAAAAACGTTTAGCTATGATAACCTAAAAATTTTAGTTACGTTAACTAAAAAAAATATGTACAGGAAGAAAAATATAGATCCCACAAATTACTTTTGTTAAAGTAACAAATTATTTTTCTAATTTTTTGGTTACCATAACCAAATACTTTGCAACTAAATGACTTTTAGCTTTCAGAACTAAATTTTTATGTCTGTGAAAACTTAAAAATTTGTTTATTACAACTAAATATCATTTAGTTACTGGAACGCTCAAAGTAGTCATTCCAACCAAATGTTTAATAATAGAAAGTAAACAGCTTTTAGTTTTCATGAATAAAATTTGTTTTTGGAAAAGCAAAAATTTGTTTACTATTACCATATTTAAATTTGTTGTGGCAACGCTCAAAATAGTATTAACAACCAAACGTTTAATTGTCGCAACTAACTGAATTTACTAAATACCGTTAAAGTTGATAACTAAAAGTTTTTGGTTAATATTATCAAATTTTTTTTTGTTGCAACAAAATTTTTGTTATCTTTAATTTCTCTTTAATAGCATACACAAACCAGTATACAACACCAAGGTACTGTGGTAGAATCCAGACAATGTTGGAATGACTTTCTAATCAATAGGATACATGTGAACTATAGAAGGTAATGAAGGTTAATGTAATTCAAATTTTTTTTTTACTTATTTGTTCAAATAAATATGTCTTTTAAAATAAATAAACCCATAAAGAATTTAATGTAATTTATTAACACTAGTGACGCTTAGTATTATTTTAATAAAAGATAACATTTCATATTCTCATAGATGAAATGAGATTTGCTAATAGGAAAGATATTTTTTTTAATAACAGTAATGGATACTAGTGTTAATATATTACATTAATTTCAGGTTTACTTATTTTTGGAAAAGCCATTAGGAAAAAATGCAAGACTTATTTGAACAGAAATTAGTAGAATTTTTTGAATTACATTAACCTTCACCATCTTATATAACGTTCACATGTGTCCTATTGGTTAGAATCAGTCATTCCATCATTGTCTGGATTCTACCACAGTACCTGGTTGCTGTTGTAGCATTCTGTTAAAGAAAAATTAACAGATATCAAAAATTTTGTTGCAACAAAAAAAATTGATAATATTAACCAAAAAATTTTAGCTATCAACTTTAACTAAGAATAAAAATTAATATTTTAAATTTCTCTAAATCTTTCAACATGGTATTAATACAATCTTCGAAGTTACATGTTTAATATTTTTGGCCTGTTTAGAAAACTAGAAAACAAATAGTAAAATATATAGAATAAAAAAAAATACATAAAAAATGGTATATAAAAGATATAAAAAAATAAAATAACTTGAACCTGACAAAATAAAATACATTTCGGTAAGGAAATTCACCACTAACAAAATTTGTACTGGATTTCATAGCAATTTACGTAATAAACACTCAGAAGTTACATTTTCATACTTTATAAAGTATATATTATATATATAATAATATATTATATATATATATATATATATATTAATACCTAATATATAATATAATATATATATATATATATATATATATATATATTATAATTATATATATATAATATATTATAATTATATATATATATATTTATAGTATACTATATATATATAATATATATATTATATATAATATATATATATATATATATTATATATATATATATATATATATATGATAATAATATATATATATATATTAATTCAAAGATGACACCAAAATAAAGTACGTGTCAAAAACCAAACACCCCACTTACATAATATTTGTCCTTTACTACATGTCATATCATAGCTAATTGCGATCAATGCAGAAGATAATAGTTTTGAAAGCATAACTTTCTTCAAGGTTTCAAAGATTTCGAATGCTGTAAGTGCTCATCAAACCCAATTTGCTGGCACAATATCTTGCCTCCAATAAAAATAAGTCTAGTGAGGAATTTAATGCAATATCATACCTATTTAGCAAAAATAAAGCGGTTCATCATTTTCTAATGAGCCAATATACGAATATATATAATATATATATATATATATATATAAATAATAATATATATATATTAGTATAATATGATATTTAATATAGTATAATATATATAGATATATATACTATTTAATATATATATATATTATACTGTTTTAACTCATATATTTTATTAATATTATTACATTAAGTAAATAATACTATATATATATATATATATATATATTATATACTATATATTGTATAATATATTATTATATATATATATATTATATATATATATATATATATATATATATATATATATATATATATATATATAACACCATTCATATTAACGTGTAAATAAATATTAAAATTCTCTACTAAATTCATTACATTTTTTGGAATGTTAATATCAAAAACATTTACAGGTTTTCTACATTCAAATTCATCGCTAAAGAATTTCTTTGAAACTAAACTATAAGAATATTTGAGTTGATATTTAATACATATTGTTTTCAAAATATTTTTTTTGGAATTACTTGAATTTGCCATTAGTTTTAATTCTCTATGCTTGGCCTCGAATCTCATGCACCAAAGATGAATCAAAGGTCCATATAGAATTAACATTCGTGGATAGTGCACCATGAAATGATGCTTTGGCTTTAAAGTTGAGGATGGAAACAGCTTTAAGTACATAGCATGATGATCGGAAATATAATCAGACAAAAGTACATGAATGTCTTTCTGGAGAGACTTAGAAAAAAGAATATCTAAAATTTGTCGAAGTTTTAAATAGAATTTCCAATAAACATCATTACGTGGAATCAAAGTTCCTATCGCGTATGGCAAACCGAACACAAAAGTTTTCATTTCTGATGCAGAAAATCTTAATGTATCATTAACTAGGTCCTCATATTTTATATTTGGAAGTCTCCTGTCTTCTCCACAAATACCAAAAGTTATTCTCTCGTTTAAAATATCCAGCGAAAATATATTTTTTTCTATGTAATGTACTAGTAATTTGCTAATATCAAATTTGCATACACCTTCTAACAAGTCGTGCATAATATCGCCAATAACCTTTTCAACTATATGAAAGTCGTTTACTTCATTGAGAGAACATGATGATTTTATTTCAGCTTCACTTGGCCTATTTAAATTTAAATTGGCTTCGCATGTTGCTTTTGTTCTTAACAAAGAAATATCTTCTATGGTTTGTGATTTCATTTCATTCTTTTTTACTACTGCCTATTGCCTACAACAAGATGCTGAAAAACTTTCAACAATACCACCTATGGAATTGATAGCCAAATTATCCCTCACTATAGATAAGAACTTAATATATATTTTACCGTTTGGTTTTATATGGGCTCCCACAGACTGTAAAATATTAATGTCCTGCAAAAGGGTATGTACCACTGAAGTACAACCATACAATTTTAAATCTGACGAATATGCTAACAAAGTTAAATATAATCTTGATTGATACTCAAGTGGGAAACAACGTAATGACAAATAAAATGCACTAATTTTATTTTGTCCAGCATGCGATCCCAAAAGATTTCTGCTCTCAAAATCACAATAATATAATATTAAAGGAAAACATCTATCACCTTTGTTTATGGCTTTGCTTTTCCACATCTCTCCAGAAGCAACATCTATTAATAGAGTGCTTTTTGCAATATAATCCATGTAAGAGCATGCTGTCTCATACACATTATCAATAGAAAACAGCGATTTTATTATATCTATTATTGAAATATAACAAATGTACCTTGAACACGTTTTAATTATAGCAACTCCTTTCGACTTTACTTTCAACTTTTTATAACCTTGTCAACATCTGTGGATCCGAGAAGAATTCGAGTGTTTTTAGAAACTGTATCAATAAATATTCACTATTTAAGGAAGAAAATGGGTTTCCTAAATCGTTAAAAATACCGTTTATTGCATTTATATTTACCTCAGGTATACTTAATATTTTACTTCTAAACACTGGTAACAAATAATCAAATATTAACTTTTCATTAAAATTGATATCTTTTCTAACCTATTTCCTAGAAAACCGATCATCATTAAACTTTTCAATTATAAAATTAAAAACTTCTTCCCCAAAACTATTACTAAATTCAGTAACCAAAGTGCAGGAATTAATGTTTGTATTGCTATTTTCTAACGTACCTACTAATGGTTTTGAAATATTTGATACAGAGGCATTATGCTGATGGTCAAGTGTTGCTACATTTATTACATATTTACATGAAGCCTTATTTACATAATATAATTCATTGTGTTTTTGAACGTGCCTTTTAAAAGAAAACTTACTTGAAAATATTCCCTTGGCCACAAAAAATTTTGCTTAAATAATAAAATTTTTGTGAAAAACTTTAAGATGCAAAATTAAGGAATCAATTGATGCTAAATTGTTTTTGCAATGATAGCAAATTACGTACATAATCTAAATGTTTATATTAACAATTTTTAATTTTAGCACTAGCCTATTTTTTAATCTGAAATATCGTCTGTATTGCTTGATGTTAGATCTGAAATTAGCTCATAAACTTCTGGAGCAGTTTTATCCCACTGAGTATTAATTTTATAAAAAATATTTTTGAATGAACAGCCACACGGTTTCGCATTCTGGAGGATACATTGCTTGCAGCACGTGAAATAACTTGAAGCATATGTCAACAGCTTTCAATGGAGATTCAGCTGAGTATGTAAAATTGTCTAACAAAACATATGAAACGTTAATATGTTGTAGATCTTCCCCTTGAAAAATCAAAAATGGCTGAAGAGGAAGACTTAAATTCTTCATCTTTACTTGCCTAGTCGCAGTTAGTGGAGCAATTTCTTCGGCAGTCTGCAAAAAATATATCAGTTTCATTATTGTTTTCCATAATGACATTATTTAATGTAAATAACAAATTGATTAATTTGGTTTCCATAAGGGAAAAAATAACTAAAAATATAACATAATAAAAGAAAGATATTCGGCTGAAGCTAGAAGAGTGGTTCCACACAGATAAACGGGTTCCCACAGGTATATTTTTTAATATAAATGATATGATATAAATAATTACTCATTAATCTAATTATTATTTAAATTTAATTTCTCAATCTTTTTTTAAATACACAAAAACTCTTTTTTAATAAATAAATAATCTAAGTCTTGTTTAGTTCATTCGTTTGAATCTCAGCGGGTAAGAAAGGTAAGAAATATATTTTGGTTCATTTAAATAGTTTAATAATCAAATTATCCAAACACTCTAAACCATTGATTCTCAAAGTGGTCTATATCGACCCCCCAGGGGTCCACAACGACCTGCAATGGGTCCATGACAATCCAAAAAAAATTTGGGGGTTCATGAGATGTAAATGGGGGTCAACGATAGTTTATCTCATTTAAGCATTAACTATTATTAATTAATTAAATTAGTTAATTAATAAAAATTGTGTAAATTGTAGCCATTCGCTTTGTGGTCGCAATACAGTTGAAATTAAAAACTTGAAATAATGATATTCTGAAAAGCTTCATGTTACACGAATACGCGCAGTAGAAATTCTGTCCGGTTCTGTCTCAGAGCTTTCGCGAGGAGAGAGTGAGAAGACTCGACTTGCAACTGACTTGTTCTATTCGCATCAATTAAAATAATGAATGTGAGAGACAAATACGTTTATTTGTTTCCTTAGTCTTGAAAAGAAAAGTGTTAAGAAAATATTTTCAAAAATATGAACTGGTAGTTAGGCACATGTACAAATTAAAGTAAAGTAAAAGTTAAAGGTGAAGTCAATTGTTATGTTTGTTTGGGATGTGCGCGGAAGAAAAGTGAGAAATTTGTTTTATAAAATTTTAAGTTTTGCACCTCGTAGTTAGGCAAGATAGATATAGGCTGATTCATGACCTGAGTTTTTTGAATGTTGGCCATGACTTGAGTTTCTGATGTTGCCAATTAGAGTAGGGTTTTATTATAAATAGGAACGTGAAAGTGAAGCAAGTGAAGTGGAACAGAGAGATATTTTCTAGCTAATCATGTTTATACTTTTGGCTATATATATATATATATATTTAATATATATATATAGTATATATATATATATATGATATATATATATTAATATAATTTATATATATATATATATATATATATATATATATATATATTATTAGATAATATATCTAGGTATATATATATCAAATAGGACCTGTTATTGTTTACGACTCCGTCAGTTTTGATTTTTTTTTTTTTGTTTTTTTTTTAGTATATTTCTAGTATATGATCCAACAGTCAGATTTAAAGGGGTGACGGGACATGATTCCAAAAATATAATAGCACGACGAACCAAGTTATCGTTTTCACCAACTCGTCAGTTAAATTTTTTTTTTTTTTTTTTGGAACTATTAAATATCCCAGGGTAAACCGCAAAGATGTAGCAGGAAGAAGTTGGGGGGCCGGCCTTCGGGGGATACTGACGGGTAGGGATATTTCCCCCCCTCCGGGGAGGGTCTCCGGAACCCCGCTTTTAGGGGTCGCGGGTTCCGCCCTCCTACGGGTATGGAAAAAACGTCCCTCTGTCCCCCGTCGGCTAGAGCCTCCCTATTTTTTTTTTTTTTTTTTTATTTTTTTTATTTTTATTTTTTTTTTTTAGCATTTTTGTAATAAGCTTTTATATGCTGATTTCCAAATATGTAATTGGTTTTCTCTGTGAGTGTCGTATCTTTCGAGATATTTCATTTATGAAAAAATAATTCGTATTCAATTAATAGTTCAATTTTAAAGATTTAGGTTAAAAGTTTATGATGTATTTCAAATATGCAATTCTGCATTTCTGTAAATGTATACGTTTTTCGAGATATTTATTTTATTTTATTGATATAAATGTGATTTTTTAAAAATAATTATTTAAATATATTTCGAACTTTTGAATCATGTCCATCACACTGAAATTCATTATTAGTATCATATAGCTACAAAATAGTTAAAAAAAAAACAAAAAAAAAAAATCAAAACTGACGGAGTCTAAAACATAACAGGGCCTATATAAATATATATATCTATATATTATATGTAGTATATATATATATTAATTGGTATTATACATATGGAGAGTACGAACATAATAACCACCATAAATATTTATAATATTTTAAACATGTTTATTTATTTTAAATATATTATATAGTATATATATATATAGTATATATATATATATATATTATATATATTATATATATATATTATATATATATATATATATTATATACATATATTATAGTATATATATAAATATATATAAATTTATATATATATATATTATATTATATATAATATATAATATATATATATATATATATATATATAGTATATATATATATATCAAACCACATTCGACAGTTTAAAGTTTTGGCAAAAAATCAATATCAGGTAAGGCACGGGGGGTTACCAAGAACCGAAAAGACATGGCAATGGTCTATTCGAGAGCAAAAAGGTTTGGGGACGCTTTGCCTCTAAACGATCACTTTTTTCTCGGCTTTGAGTCGATTTTGTAGACGTTACTTCAGAACAAGCGTAAAGGGTTCTTTCATGTCCAAACACTAACACAGAAATCCTTTCAGATGAGACAATTACAGACTAACCACCACATCACACGAACTACTCCAACGATACCTCCTGATGTCTTCATCGTGTGATACTTGTGAACATCAGGAAACTTAAAACTTACTAGTGTTGCCTTGTACATGAGAAACAAAAATTCTTGATTTTCCAATTTCGATGGCTTCAAAACGTTCCTTCGTTTTTATTGAGATTCGATGCACTTTTAGTAGTAAAGGTAAAAGAAACAAAATAACAGCCCTCTTCTCTCAATATATATATATTGTATATATCCTAATATTATATATAATATATATTATATAATATATATATATATATAATATATATATATAATATATATATGTATATATATAAAATATACTTATGATATATATATAATATATATATATATATATATATATAATAGATATATATAATATATAGTAGTATATATATCATATATATTAGATATATATAATATATATATATATTAATATAGATAATATATATATATATATAAAGTATATATATACTATATATATAATATATATATATATTATATTTTACAGAATAAGACAACCACTCACGGGTAGAGCCCTAATCTAAAGGAGGGGGTGTACTTCGATTAACGGTCGAGCAGGAAGGAGAAGCCCAAGGAGAGAATCTCACATGTATCCCACCCGAACCATTTCGAACACTGGACCTACTCGCTGTTGTGCGAGTGCTCTGAAAACTGAGTCTTATACGGGCTCGTTTTAATAAATAAATATGGATGACTACAAAACAACATATATATATATACTACAATACAATACATACACACATACATACAACATAAAAAACATTATATTATAATATAGGAGGGAGGTAGATACTATAGATATAATATAATATTATATATATAGTATAATATATATATATATATATATATTATATATCAGATATATGTAGTATATATATAAATATATAATTATATATAATATATAATATATTTAATAATTATATAGTATATATATTATATTATTATTATAACTGTTATATTATTATATATAGTATATATTATATTATTTAAAGATATCATATATATTATAATAAGTAAATCGTAGTATATATATATATATTATATAATATATGATATATATATTGCATATTCATAATTTTTTTTTAATGTTTTGTTTTTATTTTTTTTTTTTTGTTTTGTTTTTTTTTTTTTTTTTTAAATTTTTTATTTTTTTTTTTTTTTTTTTTTTTTAGATTTTTTTCTTTTTTTTTTTTTTTTTTTTTTTTTTTTTTTTTTTTTTTTTTTTTTTTTTTTTTTTTTTTCATTAATTAGTTATTATTATTGGTAGAATACCAAATCGCAATATTTAACACAAAATTCACTATATTTTACTATAACACTACTATTTACTATATTTCAATATTAAAATTATTATGTTATACAGTTTTTTAATGATAATATGGGGGTTGGATGCGTGTCGGGACGGATAGGTGCACATGAGTCGTTGAAAGTATTCACCACTTTCACTTATTATGACATTATACATTATTACAATTTTGGTTCCTACTATTATTATTTAATATATAACAAATTATTTACCACTATTCACTTATTGATTATTAACATTATCACATTATCAACAAGCAGGTTGTGGAGTCGGTTTTGCAAATCATTTTCCGACTGCCGAACTCCGACTCCGACTCTTGTAAAATTACCACTCCGATTTCCGAACTCCGATCTAACCTTTGAAAATTACCGACCTCCGTACTTCCGACTCGGATCTGACCTCCACCTTTTTGAAAAATTGACCGACTTCGAAACTCCACTCTCTGGAAATTATATAAATATACCGTAATATTTATATATATTATATTTATATAGATAATAATTGTAGTTATATATATATATATATAATATATATATATCAGTATATATACTATATATATAATATAATATAGTATATATATATATATACTATAGTAAATAGTAGTATTGATAGTGTAGGGGAGGTGTGAGTAAAGATAGTAGTATATATATATATATATATATATATATATAGTATTATGTGGGTTTGTGTTACGTGTGTTAATGTATAGTAGTGAGAGGTATGGTCTGGAATAATAGGTATAGTGAGTCTAAAGGTACAATGTGTCAGATGGACAATCTTAGAGGCATGTTAGTTGTGAGGAGAATTGATAACAGAGGAAAGAACGTATTAAGAGTGGTGGGTGTGAAGAAAGGGGTTTGAGAGAATAAAGACAAACGTTTGAGATGGGTTGGCCATGGGAAGGAATGGATGATAGGTTTTTTGGTTAAGCGGATGGATAGTGGTGAGTATGGAGACGTATGGTGGATATGCAGCAGCTGCGTCTGGGGGAGACCGGAGGGAAAGGAGGTGTAAGTTGAGTCTATGGCAAATTGGATTCCGCTGGATTGTAGAGATCATGCTGGAGGTTATGCAGAGGCGAAAAGAGAAGTTGCAGTAAAGGGAGTGATGAGTGGAATTTGGGCGGTGGAGGTGTTGATGCTTGCGCGGTGAGTATGGGGTATGGGTTGTGGCTAGCCCACGCTAGGTTAAGATGGGATGACCTCACATTGGCGAAGATGCACAAGAGTCAGGATCCGTCCGTAAGCTCTGGATGGATTTTCGTTACGCGAAGAGTTCTCACTAAAGTAAGAGGTGAGTGTGGTGTAGGTATAGGTGTGGGGGCGGGTAGTGATGTGGTGTCTCGTAGCATTGGTGCTGGGAGCTTTCTTGATTTGGGAGTCGAGGGGGGTGGGTTTCGATCCATATGTTTTGCGGATGATCTACGTTGTTGTTGCGTTGTTTCCAAGTGTCAGTTGGGCTACGCACAAGTACGAGTAGGTATCCCCCTAGTTTGGAAGCAAGTGGGACAGTTAGATGATGATGATGATAATGATGATGATGATTGTTATGTGTAGATCATGGACGAGAGGAGATGAGTATATATAATAGGTATATATATATATATTTATATTATATATATTATATATATATATATATATATATAATATATTATATATATATATGATATAGTATATGTCGTAAGTGAGGTATATTGATATATATTGAGATGTTTGTTGTACTTGTAATTGTTGGAGTTGTAATAGGTATATATTATATGTATATATAAATATTATATAGTATATATAATATATATATATATATTATATATATGTATAGTAATACGTAGTAAAGAGTCGAAAAAATTCGGTTGTATTTACTGTTAATATATATATATAGATATTATAAAATTATACAAAAAGATCTGTAATATATATATATATATATATATATATATATATATGAATATTTATTATATAATTATATATATATATATATATATAAATATATTATTTTTATATGTGTATATTTACTTCAATAAAGGGCAAGGTCCATTATTTGCTTCGGGCTGAGCCAAGATTTACGGCAGCCCCTAGGTGGACAGTAATATTCCTTTTTCAGCAATTTTGATGGGAAGAAGAAGCAAACTGGTAGCCTTCTGACCTCTAAAACGTCGTTTTCGATTGTTTTTTTTCTAATATTTAGAATTTTTTCATTTTTTCAACAGCGTGTATTTGACATTGTTCTTTTCATCTTTTACTATTTTTTTTCGAATGACTTTCAAACCTGAAATATACATGGATGGTCCATCTAGCCTATCAAATGCACGAAAGTAGAGAATCTGCCTTTCTAAAGAAAACTATTCCTTAACTTCGTTCATGCCTCTTGCCCCATGAGCCTCTTACCTCAACAGCCAGAAATCATCCTTGTTGCACTACTTTTTACACTCTCTCGCACATAAACTAGGTCTTTTCCATAGAATAATGGAGCCCAAACTTGCTCGCAATACTTCTAATACTGGACTCAAAAATAGCTATTTAGCCGCGTGACTTAAACTTGTGATTAGTGTTTGGTGTTACACATATTTGCATCTGGGTATTATACTCTAAATCTTATAGCTATTGCTGGGGGGGCTTGCCAAACACTGATAGCGTACTGTTCACTGGTAAAGGGCGTTGTTTTTTTGGTCCGAGACGTCAAGGACCATTTTCCCCATTCATTCGTAAGTGAATATCTATGAGTTATCCTAAATGAAGAACCTTGCACTTTATTTACTATTAAAACTTGTATTTGCTGCCACTTATCTGCCCACCCACGAAGTTTATCAAGATCATTTTGAAAATATCTTTTACGATATCCATTCCATGGTGATGTGCCTTAGCTCTAAGGTAGCCACTGTTGGGTACAATCTGCAAACGATCTTAGACCAAACTTACTATTTAAGCACCCTTGATCTAAATTTATTTAATATATTATATATATATATTAATATATATAATATATATATATATTATATGTTATATGATATATATATTATATATGTATAATAGTATATATATATATATATATATATATATAATTATGTCCAAAGAGTAAGTGTACTCTGGACTCGTGTTATTTAATTAATTATTGGACCTTACGTGAAATTACAGTTGTCTCCTTCAGTAAGTAAATAGACCCTGTACGGAGGTTACTAAGCAGCGGTTCGCAATGTTTCTTCATTGTTCATAGCAGTATCCTGGAAGTCATGTTTCCGAAATGTGTTGTACTTCACGTTGTTATCAGTATTTTTTTGTTTCCATCGACCAAAATGATGACCTGCTTCAACTTCATTTCAACTTGGGAAGAGTTTTAGATAATCTCACGGAGCTTAAGATCTGGGCTGTATGGAGGACGTGGAAGTACTTAATGTTTTTCTTCGCCAGAATTCCATAATTGAGGAGCTCAATGTGGAATGGGCGTTATCGTGGTGCAGCACAAAATCGTCTGCAATGTCTGTTCTATTCGCTGAACTCGTTTTCGAAGTGTTTCCAAGACATTTGTAAAAGACGTGATTACTTGTCTGTTCTGAAGGTACAAATTGTCTTGTGAGCAATACTACTAGGTCCAAAACCAATAATCAGTTTTTTTTCACCTTGGACTTTACTTGTTCATATGTGCTTCTTCGGGAACGGAGGAGAATTTTTTGGTGTGCCTTTCCGTCACTTTGCCTCGTTTGGTTTTAGGATCGTCTCAAATAACCATGATTCGATCCTGTTATAATTTTTTATCCACAAAAATTGTGCTCCATGTTCAATTCTTTCAATAAGAGTCTTGCCTGAAAAATAATTGTTTTTTAACCCTGTTCGCTTTTCCTGCTCCAGTCAGCACAAGTCGTTTGGCACTAGTTTTGCAAAAGTTGTTTCGCATGTGCAAATGGTTCGTGAAAATTCTATGAACAGAATTTTTATCCAAATCAGTTTCTTCTGCAATCACTCTGACAATGGAATCGGCGGTCTCTCTCCATCACAGGTCTAACAATTCCACATTTTCATCGTTTATTAACGAGATTTGGTCTTCCATAACGAGGGTCGTCTTCAAACATTTCTCAGCCCTCTTTGAAAGCTTTGTGCCACTTAAAACCATAGTTCTCGATGAGTGGCATCCCCATAAGCTTTGTTTTAGAAGAAGACAATTGTCTCATCCCATGCATATTGGTTACGTTCAAGTAAGATATTTTGATAAGTCGTACCGCTGTTCAATATTTACCTGCATCGCAAACACGTAACGAGGAATTAGAAAACTACGCCACAAAAAGATGTAGTTCAAAAACGTAACGAGGTTAGAATACACACGCCCATCATAAACAGATGTAGTGCCAAGACGGGGTCGACGCGGTATAGTGGCTGGTGTGGGGTAAGAGAACGTGGTATGGATGAGTCAGTAGCCTAGGGGTAAGGGGGAGACGGGAGTTACCGGGGCCGGGGCGGGAGGCCGGCGGGCGGCGCGGGGGTGGCGCGCGGTTGGAGGGGCGCGGGGGGGGGGGCGGGGTGGGGGGGGGGTGCCCCTTGTCAGCGGTAGCTAGCATCTCTAGGAGGCAGCTACATGTACGGGTTGCTGGCAGAGTCAGGGTGCACTGTCGTGCATATTATTCATGGTAAGTGAATGGTATTCTGTTTTGTGTACAGAGGGATTTGAGGTATATATAGTGATGGGTGATCTAGTCCTCGGCCGTAGTTATATTTATTGAGGGATGTGCGGTATGTGTTGGTTATTATGTTGTCTGTTGAGTGTATCATGTGGATTGAGTCTTTGATGGGTTACTTATGGGGTGGGGAGGCTCCTGTGGTAGTGGTATTGATCTGATTACTCTCAGTGTATGTAGGTGTGGTTATAGGTAGTAGCTAGTGCGGATGTGTTGTTGATTTGGTATATTATGGTATTGGTAGTGTTTAGTATTGTATATAATATAGCTGGATAGTAGGGGTTAGGGTGTTTATGTAGGTAATATGTTGGAGAGTCAAAGACAGGTGTCTTGCCAATTTGTTTTATGATTGACGTTTAGAGAATCTTCAGTCCTTACTTAGCTAAATTTTTTCATTCCATTAATAATGGTTATATTATAGAGCTCTTTAGGTTTGGTTGGTTTGAGTTGTAATTCTATGTAGTTTTTTTATTGTATTGGTTTGAATTATTTAGGTTATATATAAATTAAGGCAAGCGTTATAGTCTATGTTGTGGTCGCAATGTGCAATTTTGGATGTAACGTTAGAATTAATGGTCGGGGGTGAGGTTGTATAGTATGATAAGAGTGTTTGTACCAGTTGATTTTAAGTGATTAGTGATTTATTAATTGAGTCTATCGTATTAGTATGGTATGTTGTGACGTAGGTGTTATATGATTTGATTGTAGTGGGTATAGTTGGTTATTGGGGTGTTTATATGGTTAGTGGTATTTAGGGGTGATTATAGTGCTATGATATATTAGTTTTAATTTAGTTTATATAAGTATTAATATTATATATTACTATTTTATTATATTATATATTATAGATATAATAATATATATATATATATATATTATATATTATGATTATATTATATATATCATTATATATATATAATATATATAGATATTATTATATATTATATACTATACATGATAATAAGAATGACTGCACAATGAAGCTTACATGAAACTTGCATCTAGTGTCATCTATCAATGAATGAATTAGTTTTAAAATAGATTAGCATCGAGGTCCTCCTTCATATTTCCTCTTAGGTCTGATTTTAATAATGCTACAACGCAAGAAAAAGTCCGTGTCAAACGTAACTTGCTTTGAGTAGAGTCAGTAAGAATTGCTAGCTTCTTGTACATGTCTGGGATGCTGTGATCGAGGCCTTATTCTAATTAGAGCTTTCTTAAGTTATTAGCAATTTTTTCACTTCTTTCAGAGCAGTCAGATGAAATTTTTTAAAGTTATGGAACATTGTGTACAAGTCATTGAGGCAGAGACCTTGACGTCAGTCGAAGCTTTCGATCAATAAACTCTTCAATACTAGGAACTTTCACCTACTCATGTCTTGTTTGCGGCGTTTTCTGAAATAAGTGAATTGGAGAAGGTAGGTAATGGGGATAGTTGTAGTTTCATCGACTTACATATTATTGTTCATGGTTGTATTCTTTTCTGTCTTGAACTTCTTGCTAACCCTTTTTGAAAACAATGGTCACGTTGCAAAGTTGCACAATTTTTAGCTGTTTTGTTTGTTATGCTTCATGTTAAGCTTACAGTGCGTAGATGGTAATGAATAGATACATCAGCTAGATAGATATACATTGTCAATGGGAAAATTCCTTTTTTGGTATCCTTGGAGTATTGTTTATTTCTTTCAGTCATTATTAAAGTATGTGGAGTGATGGTATGAGTTTGGATTTCAGGGCTGATATGTGTTGGAATTTGCGATGTGTAGATTAAGTATAGATGGTGTGTTCTCATATAGGTTGAACTGAGATTGCGAGGTGCAGGTTAAAGAGAAAATGCCTTTCGAGTAGGTTATTATGTCATGGATTGCGGATGTTGGTGTGTGTATGGAAGTTGTGAAGTAGCGTAGGTGGAGTGGAATGCTTTGTAGGATAGCGTTGGAAATCAGTCGATGCGTAGAGTGCTCTACAATGTTTTGAGATATGATGGCTTGTTGGTCATGGCGCAAAATTTTCTGATCTCTGCTTCTATTTTTGAGAACGTATACCTTGGACTTCCGACTTCGCGACATTGGTCCGATCTGCTGACTCCGACTCTGACTCCGACTCGACCTTCTGAAAAATTACCTGTGACTCGACCTATTTTACCGACTTCCGACTCCGGACCCCCTTAAAAATTACGCACTTTCCGCTCGGTTGACTGCTCGACTTGCCACCCTTTGGGTCTCGAAAATGCGCGACTTGTTCCGACTCCGACGCCGACTCCGACTCACCTCTTCAAAACTACCGTGACTCTCCTCGACTCCGGACTTCGTATTCGGCGTGACTTCACAACCCTGTTCATGATAGTACCAAGTGTATTTATTAATTGATGGTATCTGGTATACTTCCTGGTTAGGGATTTGTGTAAATATTTTAATGTGTCTATAATAAAGATTTTATTGGACCAGTGTGTCTAGGAAGGGTATAGTGGAGTTAGAGGAACGTTCAATAGTGAATTGTACGGAAGGATGTCTTTATGTATATCGTCATCTGTCACTCGCTTGGTCTGCGAATAGTTTGGTGGTATTCTTTTAAATGTGTCTGTCGTTTGTAAATTTTTATGCTTTCGTGTATGTTTGAAATTAGAGTTGGATTCTCGATCGATAAAAGTTATATTGGATGGTTTGGAAATTTTGGTGTAGGTCTCCTGAATCTCTAGATTTACAGAGATGCAATAATTTCATATGTTTAAAAATTTTACATTTATATGATTATATAGGTAGTTATTATGTATAGGTTATTTAGGTATGTAGGTTGATTGGTATATGTATGATATGTTTAGTAGAGTATATAGTGTATTAATGGAGTTAGTGTGTATAGTAATATTTTATTATAGGTAGTAGTTTGTTAATAGGTATATAGTATTGTTGGGTATTGTATATATTATATAGTGAGTAGATTTAGTTATAGTATTATAGTATACTAGTGGACTTGGTAGGATGTAGATATTATGTAATATTTGTAGTGTGTTATATGGTTTTATAGGGAGTATTATATTAGTGTTAGTTATTTTGGTATAGGTTAGGTTAGGTGATCAGTATAGGGGTGTATATGAAGGTTGTAGATATTTATGGGTAGTATAGAGATTTAACCAATTTACTTTACACACAACTTTTTCATCCATAGATGATATTATATATAGTTATGTGTATTATGGTAATGTCGGTATGGGTTGTTAGCATATTTGGTTGAGTGAGTCGGTTAGATATATGTTGTTGTTTAATAATAGTAGTATATATGATGTATTATTTGATGTAATGGTGTTGATGTGGTTGTATATAGTATCTAACTATATATATATTATAATATATATTATATATATAGTATATAGTATATATATTATATATAGTATATATATATTATATTATGGTAGCAGCAACTTTTTTATTTTTTACTAGGAAAGCTATAACATTCTACAGGGAAGATATAAATAACATTTTTGATTTAGCAAGCAATTTCATCGTTGTTTGGCGAGGAGATACTTAAAAAGATAATAAATTTTATTTATTGCTATATTTATTCTGATATATTAACGTTCTTAACGAATTTTTGTAATATCTTGAGGACTCTGAGGATATGTGCTGCTTCTGATAGTCTGGCATGGTAAAGTTTGGGTTGCGTGCAGGTATGTCTCGAGTTATGTTAAGGAGTTTTGCGCGGATATTGGTTGGCTGTTGGTTTTGGGTGAGAATGTAGTATTATTTTTTGTGGTCTTTGTTCTATTTAGGGTGTTGTTTTGTGAGGGGGGGTGTCGAGGTCTGGCGACGGAGGATATGATGGAGGGTGATCGGAAGTCTCTCGTCCGCTCGTGCCCGCCGGTTAGGGGTGTCGCGATGTAAGACCTCGCGGACTGCTATCTATCGTTCTTGTGGTTACTGCGCGGTGGGTGAAGTATGCGTTGCTCGTTTTAAAAAAATAAAAAATTCGTAAGCATGTGTGTTGGCCCTTTTGCGTTCGTTGCATAGCTCGGGAGTCAGCCGCATTGTTTTTTGTGATTTTATAACAAATGTAATTGTGCTTTCAATCCCAAATTGGTTAAGTTGGGAGTTGATTTGTAATTTTTGTGGTTGTTAAAAGAAGCGTTTCGGTTGTGTTGTTTGTTTGTTTTTTTTTTTAATTTTCGGCGGGGTAAAAATGTCTTCCTTTTGAGGATTTGATGATGGTATGTGTTAGTTTTCAGTGGTTACCTGTTGTTTATTAGATAGGTTTTTTCAGGTTATGATGGCCGTGGGCTTTTCGGGATGCGTGACCTATTATATTAGTATTATAGATGTCTCGGTATTGTGCGTATTCGAGGTTATACGTAATGTTGTGTATGGGGTATAAGTATTATTATAAAACGAACGACCGTGAACACCACCGCATAGTATGTTTTTATTAATGTTATTTATGTGAGGTTATATTGTAGTTGAGTTAGTATTAATAGGGGTGTTTGTGTAGTATTTGTATGGATTTGAGGGTATATTATGTTTAAGTATACGGTGATTGGTAGTTATATATGATGTACCCTAGACTCCGAGGTCTATCAGATGTTGAGTGGTAGTAGTTTGTTAGTACTTTCTTTAGGCCACAAGAGTATTGTATGAGTGTCGATGAAGTGGTAGTAATTAGCTTGTAGATAAGAGAATGTGCTATTGCCATGCGAAGAGTGAAGAAGTGAGCTGAATTGATCTTGGTTGTTGGTGCTAAATGAGAGGGAGATGGGTGTTATGAGTGGTGTAGATGGAATGTGAATGTATGTTCGAGTAGGTTTGGGGATGCTGAAATATTCAAGTGGATGCATGTTTTATGCAAGATTAAGTTAGGTGCGCGGCATGGACGGAAGAAGGATGAGAATAAGGAAGGAAGTGATGGGAGATCATCAAAAGGGTAGTAAGAGTCAGCTATTTAAGGGATCAGATATTGTGAAGTAGAAAATATGGTGACAGCACTGGCGAATAAATCATTTGAGTGTGTGAATAGGAGTATGATAGACTTGGAGCAATCTAGAGCGCGTATAGCGAGTAATGATATGTTGTGTAAATGTAATGGTGTTATGGGGGAGCAACTCTGGACCCAAGTGAAAAAGCCAGATTCGTAAGTGCAGGAAAGTGAAGTTGTGTTGGATGTGCCAAATTGTTTGACAGTAATGAATAGTTATATTTGGGAGTTAAGTTGTGGGAATGATTGAGAGTGAAGCTAGCTGTAAAAAGTTCAAAAAAAAACCTGAATTGATATGATCGTCTTAAAACGCGCTAATGCAATCAAAGTTTGGAAAGGAAAGGTGTGTGCAAGTGTAATAAGCCTGAAAAATAAATGACTAAAAATTGCTATTAGTCGGCGTTGGAGGAAAAAAAGTGAAAGTGAACAGTTTTTTGAAGAAGAATAATGGAGAATTGCAAGGGAATAGGAAATTGTTTTGGAAAGAAGTACGGAAAGGGAAGCTTTCATAGAATATGAATAGGGATGGTATTTTTGTATGATGAAATGGATATGAGGAGTATGAATAGAATATCCTTAGAAATCAGCATAACATTGGTAGAAATGATGAAATGAATAGTGAATGCTATGCGGGGGTTTGAGGTGTAAGAAAACTGGTATTCTTTGGGATGAGTCATTAGTAAGAGAGTTTAGATGAGGTTAGAGAGAAAATAGATTGAAGGAATGGTAATCAGCAGGTATATATGGAATTTACTAGTGATATTAATTATGGTATCTGAGGCAGAGATTTTAACTATGAGTGGATTTTCCGACAGGTTATGTCAGATAAAGCGTTTTTTTGGAAGGTATAGTCCGAAGGATTGGAGATCTTGTAATAATGTCCTTACAATAAAGGTAAGGAAGAAAAATTGAAACTAGGAATTTATAGGTCTACTAGTTTACCTGGCTATTGTAGGAAAGGGATTATGCAGTAATTGGTTGATAACGTGCGTCTGAGTGACTGTAGTGTAACTGATTGGTGAAAAGCAAGGGTGCGTTTAGAATTTGCATAAATGTGTTGACAAAATTTTTTGCCGTTTCAACAAATGAAGTCGAGATAAGAGAAAGAACAGGATTTGTATTTTGTGGGTTATTAATGTTATCCCCTACTACTCAATTAACTTTATTGTTTCCGTGGTATGTTAGCGTACTCTACTAAGATAAGAATAAAGAGTTGTGGAAACTTGTATTATAAAAATATCAAAGTAACGATATATATAGATATATATATATATATATATATTATTATATATATATATATATCATATAATATTATATATATATATATATATATATAGTAATATATTATATATATATATATATATATATATATATATATATATATATATATATCATATATATATATATAATATATATATATATATATATATATATATATATATATATATATATTATATATATATTATATATAATATTTATAATATATATATATATATTATATATATAATATATATACGTATATATATTATATATATATAGTGGAGGAGCCTTCGCATTCTACTTTTCGACAAAAACAACTCTACATTTTTCAAAGCGAGCTCTCCTTTTTCTTTGCAATTCATTTTCTTCATCACAGCTCTCCTAAGGGCAACATCTTAACTGACACACCATTTTATCACAGTATCATATACAGCAATAGCTTAATCGTCCCTCACCCCTCTTCTAAAACATTTTATCAGATTCCTACTACTATATTCCTATGTGTGGGGAGAAATAGAAGTTGCCCCCCACATCGGTATGTCCTGCGTGTCGTAGAAGGCGACTAAGGACGTGGTAGTTGGGTGTGGCTTCCCACTACGCATGACCAGTATCTCTTGCTAGGGAATGCTGATGCCAAACTCAGAGTGGTGTGATCACCGTACAACGGCCTTTATTGTTTTCGGCGAAATTGTATGACGTATGAGGGACATGAATGCAAGGATAACAGTGTTGAGGAGAAGGAGAGAGTGGTGATGGATTGTTATTTAGAAATGGGGAATTTGATTTTCTCTCTGTGATTGCGATTGAAACAGATGAAATAGGAAAACGGTGAAAATCAGTGATGTGGTGTGAAATGTGCGCGTGCTATGGTGGAAAGGAATGAGAGGTGGGAGAGGAAAGAGGTTGCAATTTTGATGGAGTGACGTGTGGGTACGAGATATATTGTATGTTTGTGTGCACACAAACAATTAATATATAAATGGTTAAATTAAGTTTGAAAGGTCAAAATTTGTGTTCGTGAGCGTATGGTCATCTGAGGGAAATGATGGAGAGCCCGTATTGTTGGGATATATCATGAATGAATGTTCTGATGGGGTGAGTATGGAATGCTTTAGATTGAGTTGTGTTGGGACCTAAATTGGTGTGATAGGTAGTTCAATAAACAAAGATGTATGGTGATAAGGTGGTTTTGGGTGTCGGGAGAGAATTGAGAATGGTAGGAAGGTGAATTGATTCTGGTGAGGAGAGAGGTATGTGTGTAAGTAATGTATTCTTTTAAGAACAGAGAGTATCCATAAGTATACTAGAATGTTTGTGTAGGTAGAGTTGGTATAGAAAGTGCCAAAGTATGATTGATTTTTGTTTTGGGGGTGAAGAAGTGAGATGTTGAAGTTATTGTGTTCGGTTAGATCATGAGGGGATAGGAATGGGTATTAGATATTATGTTTGTTCTATGGTATAGATATTAAGTTAGTGGGTGGCTTGGATGGAAAGGAAAGTGATCGGAAAGAAGTGGGTAGAATTAAGAGTAGAAAGTTAAGTGAACAAAGGTAATAAGGATAGTATCTAAGGAACACTCGCAAAGTAATCAGTTTTGAATTGTGTAGTTTGAAACTGAACAAAATCTGTGAGCAAAGATGGAAGGAAGTAGTGAAAAATAGTACAGAAAGAAGTATGTGGATGTTCCTAAGGTAGGAAGTAGTATGTTAACAGTCAAGCGGTGGAAATGAAGAGTGTGACACAAGCGGTTAAAGAGTAAAAAGGAAGGAATTGTTGAATGTACTACTAGCCAATTGACTGAAGTTCAAAAGAAAGATGTTTGAAATTGTAATAAGGAGGAAAAAAACAATTTAAATGGTGCATGTATTGCGTAGGAGAAAAGAAGAGGTAATGAACAGTGTTTGTGAAGGATGAGTGATGATGGGAACTTAGAAGGGATAGGAAGCCTTCTGGAAGGAAGCGGCGCGAAAGGTTAAGAGTGAGGATACGGGGTAGCCTGCTTAGAAGATAATGAATAGAGATGGTGAGTTTGTAACTGATGAAATGATGTTTGAGGGAGAGTGTGGAAAGAGGCAAGAGCTTCTTAAATCTGCAAAACAATGCCAGTAATGGAAGAGGTGATAGTGAGAATGTGTGTGGGTTTTGATGGGAAAAGAAGAAGGTACATGTATTTTGTGGGATGAGGTCATTAGCAAGGGAGGGAGGTAATGGGTAGTGAGAGAAAGTTGAAGAGTGGAATCTTCGCAGGTCTATAGATGAAGTTACTGGTGAAGGATGATCAAGAATCGAAGGCGAGATGTAGATTGATTGGATTGGAAGTTGTGTAATAAACGGCGGTTCATGGCCGGAGTATATGGTTCGAGGGATGTTGGGGGAGAGGCAGTAATAAGTAGCCTTTATTATAGGGTAAGGGAGATAGAAGGGAAACTGAGGAATATAAGGGAATGAGTTTATTGCAGTGTTGTGGAAAATGGTATTTTGGTCGAAGTTCGAAAGAGTGCGTCGAGTGACTGGAAGACTGATTGGTGAATTTGAAAATCCGTTGCAAGGATGATGTTTTTACACATCTTTACATTGATACAAATGAATGCAAAATGGAGGGAGAAGAAGAATAATTGTGGTTAGTAAGTATGGTTGTACGGCTGGAAGCTTTCCTGAAATGGAATCAAAATATGTAGTATGACGAGTGATGCGTGTGTCATGAATAAATGGTGTCAAAAAGTGATTGGTATTATATTAATACTGGAGTGAGGCAGGGATGTACCATCCCTGACCCATAAGATACTAAGCCAGAAGACTGGGAACATCCAGAACATATTCCTGATCCAGATGCCACTAAACCAGAAGATTGGGATGATGAAATGGATGGAGAATGGGAACCACCTATGATTGATAACCCAGATTACAAAGGTGAATGGAAACCCAAGCAAATCGATAAGCCCAACTACAAAGAGAACTTGGGTAGTGTGTTAAAAGGAGGGGCTTGAAATTAAACGTAGACAATAGTAAGGTTATGGTTGTGAGGTGAGGACAGTCCTCAGTGTGAAAGTTATGTTAAATGGTGAGCAGCTTTAACAAGTGTCTGAGTTTGAAAATTTAGGATAATGATGTTGGATGAAGACGATGACGAGGATGCAGGATGAAGAATAGGAAAGTTGTGAATGGCAGGAAGGTGGCTGGTGCAGATTAAATTCTTGGTGGATGTGTAGGGACTAAGTCTGTCTTGAGCTGCGGTCTAGGGTCTTTGCATGAGGGTATGTTGTTACCCCTATGTGTTAATGTATAAGATATCTGCATCTGTTGGTCTAGAAACGAGATGGTTACATAGATCTAAAGTTCAATGTTTCAGATGGGACCATCATAGGGGCGTTTTAGGGTTGTGAAGAAACAACGGTTTTCTGTTTAATTTTGGTTTGTTTTTTTTTGTAAAAGAGAGAACACTTTTTTTTAAAAAAAAATGTTTTTTTTTTTGTTTTTTTTCTTAATTACCGTCTTTTTATATATTAAAGATGTTTTTAATTATACAGTAGTACCCAATACCCCTTCTAGGGCCTAAAATATTGACTATTATATAACGGATTTCTATATACAGATATATGATAATATATAATATATATATTATATTAGTATATATATAATATTATATATATATATATATAGTATATATATATATTATATATAATATATATTACTATTGTGTCAATAGGTGATCAAAAAAAAGGGATGGTATACAGGTGGGTTTTGGGGGTGTCAGGAGAAAATGAGAATGTCAGGAAGGTGATTGATTTCTTGGAAGGAGAGAGGTGTATGTGTGTAAGTAATACTTTTTTAAACACAAGAGTTTCATAAGTATACTAAGAGTTGGTGTATGGTATAGTGATGGATTGATATGTGAAAAGTTATGATATTGATTTGTAGTTCTGTGAAGAAGGAGATGTTGAAGTATGATATGCTGATGTAATAATATCAGTGAGCGGTTTATGGTAATGGGAACATTGGATCATTCATATTTTATGCAAAATAAGGTTAGTGGGGACTTGGATTGGAGAGGAAGGTTGTTACGGAAGAATGGTACAATTAAGAGTGAGGAAGTTTAGGGTGAGACAAGTGTTAATATAGGATTAAGTATTGTTAAGAAGCGCTTCGCAATGTAAATAAGTTAATGTGAAACATACGTTGAAAACTGACTATATCTGGAAGCAATGAAGGAAAGCAAATTGGTTAGCTGTCAAAAGAGAGTATGTGTCGGTGTGACTAAAGTAGGAAGTAAAAAGGTTAACAGTGAGTGGTGGAATGAAGAGGTTGATGCAAGCGGTTAAAGTAAAAAGAAGCGTGGTTGATATGTACGAAAACAACGGAGGAATGAAAGTTCAGAAGAGAATAGATTGCTTGGAATTAATATAAGGAGGAAAGAAAGGAATGCTAAAAAGTGCATACGGTAGGAGAAAGAGAAGAGGTAAGATCAGTTTGGGATAAAGGATGAATAGGAACAGTTATGAGGATAGGAACTCTTCTGGAAGGAATGCGCGAAAGCTTTAAGAGAATTAGTATAATATAGGGGAACTGCTTAGAATAATGAATAGGGATGGTGTTTTTTGTAATTGATGAAGTATGGATGTGAGTGGAGTGATGGACAAGAAACTCCTTTTGAAAATCTGATAATATTGCAGCTGATGATGGAGTGATAATGACTTGTGTGGGTTTCGAATGGTACAGGGAGAAGGATGGTTTATTGGGATGAGGTTTCATTAGCAAAGAGGAGGAAATTGGTAGAGGTGGAATAAGTTGAAGAATGGTAATCTGCAGGTATAGATGAAAGATTACTGGGTGAAGTGAATGATCAAGAAGCGGAGGCAAGAGTAGGTGATTGATTGGACTTTTTGAGAGTGTGATAACTAAATGCGTTCGATGGAGGGGGTGTATAGGTTTTCGGAGATTGGGGGAGCAGTAATAGTTACATTTTATAAAGGTAAGGGAGATAAAAGGAACTGTAGAAAATATTAGGGTATATGTAGTTTATTGAGTGTGTAGGAGCGATATTGATGCGGTGATTTTTTGGTCGAAAGATGCGCAGAGTGACTGTAAGACTGATTGGTGAAAGAACATAGGTGCATTTAAAAGCAGTAAAGGATGTGTGGATCAAATCATTTCAATTAGCAAATGATAGAGAAAATTAGAGAGAGGAAGAATAAATTGTATTTAGTTTTATGCAGAGTTTGCAAGCAGGGGTATGATAGGGTTAAAGGGAAGGTCTATGGAGGAGCTGTTATGTGATATATAAGTGTTGGTGAATAGGCTTCGTGACTGAGGGAATCAAAGTGGTGATGATGAGTGTGAGGTGGTGTGTAGAAATACAATGGTGTCAAAGTTGATTGGTTTAGTATTAATATCAGCGGAGTGAGGCAGGGTGTGTTATGTCTCCTTTGGTTATCTCAAGTTTGTATATCTGGATGGGGTTATGTAAAGAGATTGAAGGTGGGCGTGAGGAAATGGTGGTTAGAATGATGGAGATGAGTGGAGGGTGCCCTACCTATTATAGTGGGATGATTTGGTTTGTGTGGCCGAATCGTGAAGATTTTGAAGAGGGATTGGTAGAAGGAGATTTGGCAGGGGGGATGTGTGAAAGGAGGGGTTGAAAGAAACCATAGATAAGAGTTTAGGTTATTGGTTTGAGTGAGGACGTCCTCAGTGTGAAGTGTATGTTAGATGGTGGGCAGCTGTAAACAGATGTCTTGAGTTTAAATATTTAGGGTATATGTGGATGAGAAAGGGAACGGATGATGCCGAGAGTTTAAGTAGGAAAGTTGTGAATGGCAGAAGGTGGCTGGTGCAATTAATCGTTGGGTGAATTCGCAAAGGGACTAATCTTTTGTTCTTTCTATTTTGGGTCTTTACATTGAGGGTATTGTTAGCTGTGTTATTGTAAGTAGTTGAGACTTATGGTCTGGAATAGAAGTATAGATTAAAAGTTCAATGGGTTCAGATGAACAATCTTAGGGGTAATAATAATTGAAGAAGAATTGATAAAATGAGGAATGACACATATTAGAAGACTTGTAGTGGTGGATGAAGAAAAGGGGTAAATCCGAAAGAGATAAATGATCAGTTATGTTTGAGGATGGTTTGGTCATAGGGTGAAAGGATGAATGATAGTGGGTTTTTAAGGTCAGATGTATAGTGGGGAGGTGTGTGTGAAACCGACGGCTGGGAATGAAGAAAAGTGGATTTGAGTCAGTTCGAAGTGTTCTGAGAAGGAAGAGAAGTGTGAGGTTTGGTTGGCTAGAGGCGAGAGAGGTGCAATAATAAGGAGAATGCGGGGTTTGTGAGGAGGCGTATGGTTGTGGCCTCACCTGGGTCAAGGGAGTGAACCTTACAGCTGATGATTTACCATAGTGAGGGTCGTCGCAGTCCCGGTGAAGCTATAGGTGGATTTTCTGACTGCGACGAGGTTCCGTTACTAATTAATTGGATCAGAGGGATAGGGGGGTAAGCTGGGTTTCTGTTTTGACGTTTTGTCGATATTCTTTCTATCTGCTTTCTTTTTGAATGTGGTTACTACACCTTACCGAGGCGCGACCACCAGTCTTTGGGAGAAAGGGTACGTGAAGCATATATATAATAGTATAGTAAGACTATGTTATACGTATATATATATATCAGTAATATATTTATATATTAGATATAGATATATATAAATAATTATATATATATATTAATAATATAATAATAGATAATATAATAGTAATACATGAATAATAATAATATAATATTAATAATAATGCAATTAGATCCATGGTGATAATGCTAATATAATGATGCCCTAGAAGCACTAATTGAAACGTTTATGTATAGGGCACTAAACTCTACTGTATATATTAGGTACCTGTCTTTTAAACATATGTTATTTAGCTGTATTTTAATGGTAAATACCCTAAAAAGACTTGATATAGTATGAAAGATAAGTAAATTTACAAAAAAAAGAAAGAAAAAAAAAAAATTGGCCATTGGTCCTTTTTTTAAAAGAAAAACGTTTTTTTTAAAAAAATAAACAAACGTGTTTTTTTTTAATCCAACCCTAGGCGTTAGGTGTGAAAAGATGAAAATGAGGATGAACTTATTGGGAGTTATTTGGTGTGAGAAGAAGGGGTAAATGAGAGAATATAAATGAATAGTACTGGAGACTGGGTTTGTCATGTGGAAGGATGAATGAAAGTCGGTTGGTTAAGCGGGATGTATAGTGGTGAGTGGTTGGGAATCGCGACCAGCTGGGAGACCGATAAAAGTGGATTGAGTCTAAGAGATGTTCTGGAAGAGAGAATATGTTAGCTTGGCAGAGGGCGAGAGAAAAGGTGCAGAAATAGGAGTTGAATGGCGGGTTTGTGAGGGGGTATGTGGGGCCCACCTGGGCTAGGGACTGAACCGGTACGCTTGACGACTATATCCTCAGTAGGGATGTCCGTCCAGTCCCGTGAAGCTCTAGGGTGGATTTTCTGATAGCGACGAGTTTCTTACTAATAAGTATAAAGGGGGCGGTAAGGTTGGGTTTTCTTTTCGACTTGTGTCGTATTCTTCTACTAATTCTCTTTTCCGATGCATGTCACGCATCTTAGCCCAAAAAGAAGATAATGGTGAGATATGTATATATATATATATATATTATATATATTAAGTTTGATCTTATTGTCACTTGAATTAAATATAATATGATATATATAATATTTAATTATAATATTTAGAATACGAATATATAGTAATATATATATATATATATATAATCAAAATGGTAATACTTGGTATTATCACAAAGAACAATTAACATAATAGTTATCAACTTGCCTTCAGAACCTTGGGAAATAACCAATTTCAAATGACATAAATTGGTCTTATCTTTAATTCTTTGGAGCATTATGTATTTAATGTTTTCTTTATTCATCGACCATTTACAATAGAAGTTGAATTTGGATCCAAACATCATTGTAAAATCAATGTTTATCTGTAAAGGTATATGAGAAATTACAGTTAACTTAACTATTTTAACTTTAAAGTATTTTTGCGAATAAATAGGTGGAGGTTAAGAATTGTTTACGAAATTGGGTTGTTACAACAAAGAGGAGGAAGACACCATTCATAAGAAAATGTTGATTTTGATTACCAAAAATAGTAAGAGAAAAAAACACTATTAAATGAAACTGTCCTCACTCTACCAGTAAAATTAGGTTAATAAAAGCATACTCACTAAAATATGTTCCATGGGGTGTTCAAGGATGGGCCATTTTTTAGGGTACTTTTGATAAGTTTTTCATCTCGCAAACGAATACTCGTAATTCTACTTTTTGAAGTAATTTTCCAATAATGCTCGACTTTGTCCCAAGGTTCCTTGTTGTACATTAGCCACTGCCGCATCTGTGTGTACTCCTCTTCAGAACAACTCTATGAAATAAAAAAGTGAGAAGAAATTTTTCATTTTAGTCTGAAACATTTACATTTAAAAATTATTAATTCCTAAAATACTTCTTACAAAAAATTTATCAAAAAAGTTTTTGAAATGATAACTCCATGATCCTTCTTACCTTCAGCTGAAAAGAAATCAAAATCGATATCTTCATTTCCACAATTTTTATTTCTAATGACGTTACAG
Organism: Trachelipus rathkii; assembly: GCA_015478945.1. Taxonomy (NCBI): domain Eukaryota; kingdom Metazoa; phylum Arthropoda; class Malacostraca; order Isopoda; family Trachelipodidae; genus Trachelipus; species Trachelipus rathkii. The sequence goes on along the minus strand of JABUQX010024684.1, from coordinate 13,995 downwards.
TTTATTCCTACTTTGCGGAATTTTCTTCTCATATTTCTAAATCTTTCAATTAATTTATTTTCCTTTTGCTCTCATAATGAGAATTTTTTAATTGTTTTGAGTAGGAATGAAATCGGTAAAAGAACTTTTAATGGAAATGTTTCCAATATGAAATGTGAGTATTCTCCCATTTTCCCATTGACAAATTTATATATAATCTATTATAATAATTATATATATTTTATTATTTACTATATATATAAGTAGTGGGTATATAAGTAGGATTATAGTAATATATATATATATGTATATATGGATATATATATATATATATATATATTATATATAAATTATTACTGTATTATATTTATATATTATATATATAATATATAGAGTATATATATATAATATATATAGTATATTATAATTATAGTATAATTTAAGAAAGTTTTGCGTGAGGTTGATAGTTAAATTTTCGCGCTAATGTATGTTCTGGGTTGCAGTAAAAAGAGACGGCTAAAGGCAGTATTGTAGCTGGTTTACGCGACAGTGGGCCCAATTTTACCGAATTTATCTCTGTACACCAAAGGTTAAGCTTAAATATCGTTAGAGCCTTGTGGTGGACTGGGTCCGCCGATCAACTGTAGAAGCGGAATTGGTATTTTTCGTGCAAAACTGTTGACTCGTTAGGTACTTGAAAATAAATGTAAGGGGAATAAAATAGTCAAGGAAAAGTGGAAGTGGGTGACGATGCGTACATTGAATGCCGAGATCCAAGTTCTTTGACTCTTTATGTAGAGCCCCACGAGTAAACAAAGATAGGATAAAGAAATTAGAGATGATAGTTGAGTGGAGTGAACATGTGTATACATGACTACGAGAGTAAAAAGGAAAACTTAACCGGAGCAATCCCAAATTCACACTCCAGATAAATCTTCGTTTGAGACATAGGAATAATGCTGAATATCTTATAATATAGCTGTCTCTGTATAAAAATACCTAGCGAAATAGTGTCTAACTGATGTTTGATTTGAGCATTTCGAAGATGCGATCTCGGGTATATATATTTGCATAATGTCGTAAAGGTTTCTTAACCGGGATTGAGGCTGTCGTGCTGAGGATTTTATTCAACTTATGTTCAACTATACCCATAACTTATATATTTTCTCGTAAGCATAATTTACCTCCATCACACATATTCAGAACGTGTATACTACTTCACTTAACTTTGAGCTTGAAATAACAACATTATAATGAACATCTTTGTATATATATGTTATAATAATTTCTTCCAAGAATAACAATTAAATACTAACATATACCTCATTTCATAAAAATTACTATATATTATATATATTTATATGCTCACTGTTTATATTTATAGTTTATAGTTTTATCTCATTCTATTTATTTGTAAGATTTTTTATTCTTATGTCTTCTCTCACTATAATACTATATTTTAAATATTTATAATTTACATTAATTCTTTCTTATGAAAAAGGTGAATCCTAGAGTTGGTGTAATGAAGCAAGTGTTAAGAAACACACTCTGATCCTCATTCGAGTCATATTGTCTGTTGGATTTCGTAGTAAACATATTAAACATATATCACTCGCATAATTTATAAGATTTTTTGCTATATGAAAGTGTTGAAATTGACAAGGGATGGCATGATTCGCTCACCGAATGTTAGAAGTGAAATTGTCACTAGGTGGGCAGGTAAGTGGGTGGTGCAAACTTAAATCTTTGGTGTAATGATATAAGGGCCTTAAATTTTGAGTGAGCACTCCTATTGAGTTATTGCATGCTCGCTAACTCAAGATGGATACACTACTTATAGGGTGGGTTTTTTCGGAACTGTCATGTACTCCTCGTTTTATCATTCTCAAACTCCGAGTAGAATTATGCCGTAGATAGATAAATAGGCATATCATAACGTACCTATTACTATTATTTAATTTATTAAAATAATTATATGCTATTATAATATTACTAATTAAATATATTAATTCCTATTATCTTTATATGAATACCTTATAAATACTAATTTCTTCCAAACTTGTATTATTGCTATACTTTACTATATATTAATAGTATACCTATATTATAATTATCTATTACATTGGCAGTACTGCTATTACTATATATCTAGTAGATTATATTAATTCCTCTTTATTTTAGGTGTCTCATACTCCTTTTTATTATTCATAACTTATATTCAATTATTATTATCATTATCAAATCTTCCTTTTTCTTATTCCACCAACACACTCACTATGCCAGCGATATCGTATATTTTCTCTGCATCACTATGAGAGATTAGCTATCCAAACAATTTATAGTTCATGATCTAATCATACATCTGAGTGCTATATCTCTCGTGAGTTCTATCAGTTTAGCTCTCTTTCATAATATTCACATAATACTATTTTTTTCCCCTTTGACAACTCTCTTGCGCAGTGTCAATATTTACTTACTTTGTTGTCTGAGCTCATCAGCTTATATAGCTTATTATTATAGTATAATCGCGATGTGCTACTATATCGTTACTATTCACTACTACATACTTACTACCTTAATAGACTACACCAATAAGTGCTGGAGTTGATCAAAATCCGCAAAAATAATATTATTATTCACTCACTATAATAGTAACCTTATACTTTATATATATATATACAATACAAATGGGTGGCTTCTTTTATTCATTTATGGCTTTATTAAAAAAAGATTATAAAATGTGTGAAATTTTTAAGTTAAAAGAGATAAGGAGAAAGAGGAAATTAATTTAAATATATTATAGTTAGATCATTTTTTTAAATTATGACACTCACTAAACTCACCCCCCAGCGGCTTGTCAGGGTGGTAACGGAGGGCCGTAGCTACGCGTCAAATATACCACCTAGGTGATTGGGTTCTGCAAGTAATTTACATTTCGCAGCAAAACTGTTGGAGTCACATCAATGCTAAGATATTGAAGTCTGTATATCATATTACAAACCATTACATACTTATTATATATGTCCTAGCCAAAAAAAAAACACACAAAAAACAATACATATATATCATTTTTTGGTACTTTTATAACTTTTATAACCTTTCTTAATTATATATACTAACTATTTAGGATAAACTATTATTAACAAAACACAAATTTCTGATGTAACATTGAACATTGTGAGGTCAATATTTCTTCATTTAATGAATGTATTATTATGTTTGGCCGACATCGTTATCTGGTGACACCTCTATACTTGTATATATACTACTAGTCACTATGTTATTTATATAGTATATTATATAGTATATATTATTCGTAATAGTATAGGCAATACTATAATCATATATATAGTATTCATCATATGTATTAACATATAATAGTTAAAGCTTGCAAAAGTGTTTATATAAGTCAATAATAATTATTATTACTCTCAATATATATATTATTACCACTGCAGCTGGGCAGAACTCAAACAGTCACTTTTTAATTGCCTCTCTCGGTTTGCCTCTTCGTCTCTTCCTTTTTCATTTCTCTCTCTTCTTATCTTCTTCTCTCTATAGTATTATTTTCTTATAATAATATATTAATAGTTATTATATTTTAACGGTGCTATTTATACTCTATTTACTGTCTATACATATCTACTAGCATATATATACCAGTATATTCTTAATAATGTATTTCAGATATCCTATATATATATAAGACGTCTCACCTTATTTATACATAAATTCAGTCTCCTTGGTCTTAAGAGGCAATTTTTTGGGAAATGTTTAATTTATGTTTTTTTTTGTTTTCTCGAGCTCATTTATTATTTCCTTTTCGATTGATATTCTGGCTAGAGACGAGAGGCGTTCTTGAGTCATACTGTTTCTTAAAAATGATTTAATACGATTCAGAACGAAAAAACTTCTTTCGATATTGATTCACATGCGATATTGTGACATCACCAAAAGACTTCAGGCACTTATAGCTTTCCAAATGGCCTAGGCTTAGCATGATGTTTGAATCACTTAATATTTTCTAAAAATTGAGTATCCTTGATCAGTCCATGAATGGCTTGGTCTTTGGTTGGTATAACAAACACGGCAGCAATAAACGTGTTTCATTACAAATACTCCACAAAAGCAATCAATTTGATCGAGATCACGTCGAGTCGCTCAGGCTAGTGTAACTCAATAGAACTGTTGAAGTCATGACTCAATTCACGCAAGATATATAATATATATATTATATAGTATATATTATTATATATATATATATATATATATATATATATATATATATATATATATATAGTATATATATTGATATATATATATATATATAAACTAAAACAGTTTAATTACAATGTGCATTCGTGGCTGCATAGGTGCGTGCATGCGTGCGTTCTCTCGGTCTCCGCTTTTTGAAAGGAGCACGGATAGTCACATTTTTCATTTGATAATATATTAAATATTTGTTTTTTTGATTTTTGTTATTGTTTCAATTTTGCATAATCTTTTATATTTATTATTGTAATATTTTTCTTTCATTTTAATGAATTTTCGTGAAAAATCAGAGAATTTTTATTGTAAGTTTACTGAAATGGGTAAAATATCGATAAGTTTCTATATGTTACTCGTGCTAAAGCAACGAGTAGCACGAGTGTAGGAGTCGCCTCTGATATATATATATATATATATATAGTATATATAATATATATATATATATCATATATATATGGGGTAATATATAGTATATATATATAATATATATATATATATATATATATAGCACATCACGGCCATAAATAATAGACCTACGGATGCGTCTTTAAAAAATAAATTTCATTAATATTCTACAAAATGAAATGTAATATACAGAAAACAACATTTTTACATGTCATTAAATACTAAAAATATATATAGGCTATACAACCTACCCATCCAAAATCCAATTTTAATACAACTAAAGAGAATAATTGATAAAGATAAAGTAAATCACAATGGTACCATTTTTAAGACAAACTAATAACAGGTATTAGTAGTCAGTCAGATCTTTTTAATTCAAATATGAATTTGGAACTCCAAACCTATATACAAACAAATAAATTGCCCAAAAACAAAATTATAACTCACCAGCATACTAGAAATTCGTCAACTTTCATAAATTAACAAAATGAAATAGCGGGAATAACTATGAGTACAGCAAAAATGAAAGCCAGAGTCATTCAAGAACATTAGCAGTAAAACAAGACTATATGCTCAAAACCCTCAAAACAACTGAAATACACATTTTCACCCTCAAAATCAATAACTTATAGCATTTTTTTTGGCTTTATAAATTAAATTCAATTGGTAATGGTTAATATTGTACAACAATTGTAATTATTTTTAAAGCACCTTAAAGAAATATATGTAACGTTTTAGAAAAGCAAGAGTCATATATTTATGAAGATTTACAAACCTTTTTAATTTGTTTTGAAGGTTGTATGGCTTCATCTGAACTTTCATTCTTCTCATCAGTTATTTCCAGTTGCACTTTGTTTGTCTCAGAAACTTCGAACTATATATATATATATCAGTGGCGGCTCTTGAACCGAAAACATGGGGAGGCACTTCAATATATATATATATATAATATATAATATATATATATATATATTATATATATATATATATATTATATATATTATATATATATTATATATAATCATATAATATATATTATGCCAGAAGCCTGCCACTGAAACAATTTTTCTTAAAAAAACCTAACTTAATTAACTTTCTGACTTAGAAATTTTTTTGAAAGAAAATTTTTGGTCTCAATCTGTCTGTCAGGCAATCTAATACTAAGCCATAATAATAATTCTTATATATATATTATATATATATATATATATATATAGTATATATAATATATATATATATATATTCTATATTATATATTTATATATATATATAATAGTATATAATATATATATATATATACAGTGAAGCAGAGCGTATTATGAAGTTTTAAGTTTTGGTGCCGTACTAAATGATGACGTTAACATATTTTTTCGAAATTGGGGGACGGGGATTTGGGGTAACTGTTAATAATTTATCGTAAGCGAAGGCGTTTCATGATTTGCTGTTTTAAATAAATGGTGTGTAGCATTTTTTTGAAGATGTTAATTTATTAATTTTTTAATTAAATTATTTATATTTAAATGTATGAAAATGGGGTAAATTCTGTTATATTTGATATTATATAATATTTGAAAATTACGGTTTATTTTTTGTCCTTGTCCATTTGAAAATTGATGAACTGAATTCTCGAGGCTGATGACAGTTGACCATACCAGACAATACAACTATAAAATTATAGTAAAATTTTTAGAACCATAACTCTCTCTCTCGTCTATCTCTCATTGTAAATCTCTCTCTCTTCTCTCTCTATATATAATATATAATATATATAATATAAATATATATATATATATAATATATATATAAGTATATTATATAAATATTATATATATATAATATATA
>JABUQX010024684.1:0-2500 GCA_015478945.1 Trachelipus rathkii | reverse complement strand
GACTTTTTTTCCTCTTTCGAGTTGCTTCAAGCTATCATAGCTCATCCGCCTTATAATGGAGTCCTGCTCTTCATATCTGGGGGTACGCTCTGGGTTTCACCCCGGCTTTTTCGGAACAGGGTCGAGTCAAGTCCAGAGAAGATTATAAACTGTTCCGGTACTTTTCCCTTCACTTGCCCTCTATCTTTGCGGCGCGAATTGGTGGTGCTTTATCTCTTTTCTCATAGGTACCGTGCAGCGGCAGGTGCTCGAGGAACTTGTCACTCGGCGTATCCACGCAGTTACGACGTTCCTCGTAGCAACAAGGGGTGCTGTGTCTGCGCATGAGTTTTTGTGGTGGATATTCGGCAACTCCAGGCTAGTTCGGGCTTGGGCGGTGAGTTTCTTCTTCTTTCCAGCCCTTTCTGTCTGTGGAATTCTCTTCCCCCATCTTCGTGTTTTCCTGCGACATTTTAATCTCCCCCTTCCATAGCTACTCTGTGCTTCAATCTGCCGTATTTGCGTCGTTTGTGGTACTTCTGGAGGCGTCAACTACACCCTCCTTTGAATAGGGCTTTAGCCCGTGAGGTGTGTAGGTGACAACTGTAAAAAAAAAAAAATAAAAAAAAAACCCAAAAATGCTGCAGTAACAGCTTTCGAATGTACAACCTACTCCTCTTGCTTGAGAGAAGACACTGTCGGGCTAAAGCTGGGATGAGATTCCCGCGAAACTTTAGTGCTGTACGAAGCAGAAGTGCCATCCTAGTACTACTACTCAAAATTCTCTACAAATACGCAGACCCTACACCATGGCCTGGCATTATAACTGATGAATTTCGTTCATCAAATTATTAACCAAAATAATTAATTGGGACCAAAAAGTGGTATGCAGACACTTAGTTTCAAAAAAATCAGTCAAGAAGTGTTAGTAATGAGGATGGAAGAACATCGGTATTTTGAAATCCCAAGTGGATTTTTCGACCAGTTATAACGAATGGTGAGACCATTAACGAGGTGTGGCTATTGTTTGTTCAGAATCGGTCTGGTAAGTGTACTGCTTCCTGTGTGCAAATTAGTTAATACCCAGGCCAGGACTCCTCTAGCAGTTATGACTGGATAACATGCTATACCGGGTATCCTTCTGGAACATGAGAATAGTGCATGCCATGCGAATAAGGTGTTACCCAAATCTACATTATTAGTCGGCAGAACAAGTACATTATTGATCAGCTGGCGTGCACGCCCAGTAATGAAACAAGGAAAATGTTGAATACTGTAAAATGAAGAATTTTTGTTGATAGATTGTGCTTGTCTTGAAATTCCTTTTGCCATACGGGGTGGATATCATGCTTGTTAAGGAGGTGAAAATAATCGCTCTCGCTCAAAATGCAATTTCTTGGATGTATTGAGCTTTTCCGGCATGAGTTCGATTCCATTTTTTAGCAGGTCATGTTTATCATCGCTGTCGGAAATGTTGAAACGGTATTTTCAACCTGTCCTCTACAACATGCAATGAGTTTATTCATTTGATGGCTTGGAAGGTTTTTGCTACTATTGTGGTCAGAGTGAAAATTGCAAAATAACTACTAGTATTTAGAAGAGTCGACACAGATCTCGTCTCACTGTCATGCAATTGTCAACTTTTATTTTGCTGCGCCTCTGTAAAGAGGCAGGGGGTAAACCAGTTGAACGTTTGTTACATTTTAAACATTTTGGAGTCATGTATATGTGCCATGACAGTCCTCTGGAGGACTCACATGGGTTTTTTTAGAAGAACCTTTAATAAAGTAAACACGAATTCCAACTAGGTGACAGTTGTCGAGGTCTATAGCTACGATCATGCCGTAAACCGATGGCAACGGAAATATCTGCTGGTGTTAGCAAGCTAGGACATAGAAGAAAACCAGCACTGAAATTTGTTTCCTTGTTCTGCCACACTTCCCCTTGGATTTAGTGGGTGATATGCGGTCAGAATGACTGTTAGAATGCTCTGTTTGCATGATGTTTGATGGTCTTCAGGCTTGTACAATCTTTTTCTTCATCTACAATAGATGGGGTATAACGGTATTCAGTAATTAAGGGACTGGGTTGTGTAAGTTCTGTCAGTTTTGACGATGGGTCTGTCTCGAATGAATGCAGACACGTGCATCTGCGCGAAACACTAGGAAGAAATCTGCTCTGGCTTGATGAAATACGTGTGCATGAGAACCAAACACGAAAGGCATAAGAACTGAATTCATCTTCGCTGAATTCAAAAATGGAACAGTTTGAAACAGCACTCCTTTGCATTCTCTGGGACTTTATACTTCATCAGTTTATTGCAGCAAGTCAATCTCTCCAGGCAACACATATTGAACTTGCACCTGGCGTTTCTTTGACGACAGGTTTAAGTGTCCTTCATCGCTTCATTCGAGACAAATTTGAGGATTTTGAGACAAAGGGCATTACAGATCTTGGAAAGAGGACCTATAGCTATCTTCAGAATAACAAAAATGACAAACGAAAAGAAAACCGTGAGTGG
>JABUQX010024683.1:0-35000 GCA_015478945.1 Trachelipus rathkii | reverse complement strand
TATTATATAAATTATATATATATATATATATATATATAATATAATATATATATATATATATATATATTATATATATAATATATATATATATATATATATATATATATATATAATATATATATATTATATATATGATATTATATATAATCATAATTCTCAAAATTCCCCTTAAAATATTATAGCTACACCCTGTATAATATATTATATATATAATATATATATATAATATATATATACTATATATATATATATACATATATATATAATATATATATATATATATATATATATAATATAGTAGTGATGGTATAGTTTGACCGTTGGCAGCGATTTCTCAAAAAGTATAAGAGATATTTGCTTCAAACTTGGAATATAATCTATGTATGGGTTAAGCTCGAAACAGGTAAATTTCCAAGTCTCTAGATGTATTATAGAGGCGGGGTACCCCCGAGAGAATAGCCGTTACCCCCACGTTTATGCCCTTTTGGCTTTCCAATTCTGAGATTGAGTTAAGCCTAACGAGAGTTAGGCTTGAGCGTGATGACGTAATACACACAATGTTATTATTATTATTATTATGTCGAAGATTCGATTTCCGATGGAAATCGAATCTGAGTCGAAAAACGATTCCTGTAAGGAATCGTTTTTTTACGCGCTCCGACTTTGCCATCCGCCGCGGTTTCTTCTTCGCATCCAACTCCGACTCCGAGTTAATAAACATTCGTATAACAACAATGTTGGTGTGTTTATATAGGTTATCGAGATCGTAGAGCTCGAACATGATGGTTATAAGTCCGTATAGGGTGTCTAGAGCCCCCCTCCGTAGGAACCCCCACTGAAAAAAGAAGCACAGAGTGCATAACAGAGGTCGAAGGAGGAAGAAAGAAGGATGAAAGATGAATAAAGAAGGAAACAATGGAGAAGGAGTCTGACTCAGAGGAGTAGGAGTTGACAGCTGCACCGGTGCTGGCTCAGGTGCGGTGCCGAGTTATTAAATATTTGTGTAATGATACAATACTGGTGTCTTTATATATGTTATTGGATATGTAGATTTCGAAAATAATGGTTTCAGAATCATTAAAATAAAAAAAAAATAAATAAATAAATAAATAAATAAATAAAATTTCTTATTCTTTTTGTTTATAACTTACAAATTTACGTTTTTACATACCCTAAATCAGTTAATAAACCAGTAAATCAAACCACCATCCAACAACCCTCGTGACCAGTTGTTCCCAGTGGGATCTACTTGATCTATTGATTAAAGTAATATTTTTTACTAAAATTTTAACGTTTTACATACCCTAAATCAGTAAATCAGTAAATCAAACCACTATCCAGCCACCAACCTGCCCCCCTCCAGTCCATCCTTGATCTATTATCTATTATTCAAGTCACATTTCGAGTATCATTTTGGATAAACATAACATAAAAACAAATTCTTGATACACTGATCAGCAAATATAGGCTGACGTAACAAAGTTTTCACACTAATAAAGCTTACTTAGCATCATCTGAACTATGAATATAAACCCCACAACGACAAACCTAACACATCTTAAAAAAGGAATAAACGCGTTAACGTTGAACAAAGTTTCACACTTAACAACAGTAAAGTACACTAACATAACATCCAAAAATGTAACTTATTCACACTTGGTCAAGTATGTCTCTAACATAACAATGTTTATTTGACATTAACATGGTAATATTAACAAAAAATTTACCTATAACCTGTGTAATTATCATAGAGGACCAGCGGAAAGTATGCTAACGATAACAAAAGTTTTCATAATTAATAAAGTCAACATAACATTTACAAAACTAAAGGAATATGATATTACAACGACAAACCTGACAATCTTAGGGCAAGAATATAACTGCTACATTAAACAACGATCCAAACTTATCAACAGAAAAAGATAACTAACAAGACTCACAAAAACATAATCCATTCATAACTTTATCAACCATATCTCCAACATGACAATGTTAATTTTAACATTAACATAGTAATATTTAACAAAAAATTTAGCATAACCTTACCTAACCAGCATAATACCTAATGGGTAAAGGCAAACAAAGTAAAGTTTTACTCTCTGTAAAGCTAAACTATGAACATAACGTACTTAACACACAACAACCAGACGAATAAACAGCTATCATTAACAACTTAGTCAATAAAGCGAACATAAGGCGCGGGAAGTAAAACAAGTTTTCATTTTTTTTTAACATATAATTTTCATTGAAAAGAGTGTTACATATAAATACATAAAAAACATGTTTATTTTAATATATTAATTCATCTAATCAGAGAACATAGGATTCAACATAACTGGGTACGTTCTATATATCTCTCTAAAGATTCCAACACCCCTTGAAAGAATGTAAGTATAAAGGCCTTCAGCAGCACTAAACCATTTTTCGGCATATTTTGATTCAGCAGCACTCATTCTCTCATACAAGAGAGAAGTAAACTCATCCAAGTTGATAGTTATTAACGCACTCCTGTATACTGCATTATACGGGAAACCACATGTTTCGGTGTAAATATCATAGATTACACCATGTGCTATATGTATTATGTCCTCAAGTATGTCAACATCGTTAAGATGCGATGTTAATTCGTTTTTTATTTTAAGCAATGCTGTAATATTTTCAGGTGTTCGAACTGTGAAATACATGTGCGATAGAAGGTCACACAATCGATGGGTTTCCAGTAGTGGCTTACATCAAGGGTTTTAATATTGTCACACGACGAGAACACAACGTCTATTCTATTAGAACCACTTACGTTGTCTTCCCAGTTAGATATTTCACTAAGCGTTGATCTTTCGGATAACAAACACTTATCCTCTACCCATGCAGCTGTGATGTCGATAATCTTGATGAATCCATCAGCACAAACGAATAAAGGTCTATTATTTGACCCTCTGGCAGGAATACAAGCAACGTAACGACCGCCATTTGGTTTACGATTAAATATAAATGACACATCGTTGGGAATAACGAAGCTCCTCGTGAAGATATCAACAACAGGTGTAGAGATGCGAGGAGATGTCATCGTACCAGTACAGCGAAAAAATGTCCTACTGACGGAAATCGTATGCGTAAACAACCCTTATAGGTAATGAGATTCTTTCTTTCAACCAATCAGAAGAAAGTAAACAAGAATACAACGCACGAACGAACCATATCAGTTCAAAAGGGTATATATTCTCGTTAGACAACAACAACAACAACAACAACAACAACAACAACAACAACAACAACAACAACAACAACACAACAACAACAAACAATAACATAGTACAAAAATAAGTTCTTTATATACCAACCAACGAATATATGCTAACGTAACATTGTTTCACATAATAAAGCCAACATAGCCATTACCAGACTAAGAATATAATGTTACAATAACAAAAATCTAACACACCTTACGCTAGAATAAACAGTAAACATTAACAAAGTTCCATTACTTAACAGGCAGTAAATACCTAAGGACAGCGTACAAAACGTAACCTATTCACTCTTTTTCAAACATCTCTCACATATCAATGTTAATTTACATTAACACTATTGATTTGACGTAGCATTTAGAGTATCATTTCGGATAAACAATAGCAACAAAATGAGTTCTTTAATTATACTAACCATCGAATTATGCTAACATACATAGTTTTTCCATATTAATAAAGCTAACATAGCACATATGAACTAAGAAAATAATGTACCAAACGACAAAACTAACACAAACTTAAGCACGAATAAACTGTTAAAATTAACAAAGTTCCCACACTTAACACCTATAAAGTAACTAACTTGCATACAAAACGTAACCTATTCATACTTTCCATGCATATCTCTAACATATTAACGTTATTTTACATTGACACAGTAATATTTAACAAGAATTTATCATAATCTTGTCCAATTATCATACAGACCAACGAATAACTGTAAACATAACAAAGTTTTATCCAAACATAACACAAAAATAAGTTCTTTATATACTAACCATCGAATATATGCTAACGTAACAACGTTTTTACATTAATAAAGCTAACATAACATAACCTGAACTAAGAATATAATGTACAACGACAAACCTAACACACCATACGTACGAATAAACTACTAACATTAACAAACTTCCGCACTTAACAGCAGTAAAGTACCTAACACTTCATACAAAACGTAACCTATTCACACTTTTTCAAGCATATCTCTAACATATCAATGTTAATTTTACATTAACATCGTAATATTTAACAAAAAATTTATCATAATAACATGTCTAATCATCATACTGACAAAGAATATAATGCTAACGTAACAAATTTTTTTACATCAACTTCGTAATATTTAACAAAAAATTCATCACAACCTCGTCTAAATATCACAATCCACAGCGAATAATTGCAAACATAACAAAGTTTTAACCAAACATAACAAAAAATAACAAAATTTTATCCTGACATAACATAAAATAAGTTCTTTGAATAAAATATCATAGTTAGCGCAATAGATCACTGATTTTAAAGCAGTAAATCTGTAAATCAGTAAATCAAACCACCCATCCCTGCAGACCCCTACCCATCCCACCTGCCTATGATCTATTGAACTATTGATTCAAGTTATATTTCGAGTATCATTTTGGATAAACATAACATAAAAATAAGTTCTTTATATACTGACTACAAATATATGCGTTAACCAACAAAGTTTTAGCATCAATAAAGCTAACATATCAATAACCGCCCAACTAAGAAGTATAATGTGTGACCCAAGGCAAACTGTACATACCGCCGATAATAGCTGATTATATAATCAGCGTAACATCCTGAAATTCCCTACTATCAAAGGGAAAAGCTAATAGGTCACACTAATATCGATATGTCCCACTTTTCTCGCATATCAGCAACACAGGTAAAGCCGTATCATCTAACAAAAATCCCTTAATCGCAAAGTGACCGATGCGTATCAAAGATACAAACATTCTTGAACTATGAATTAACACTATCTTCATCAAAGTGTCACTCGTTTTGAGTATAACATCAATTGAAGTATGAATAAACATAGACATTAGCAAAATTCTAGGGCAAACCTAACATTACCCAGCAAAAACTTAACCTAGGCTCACGTTTCTAACACATCATCGTCAGTTAACACAGTAATATCTTACAAAAACTCATCATTTCTCTAACAAATCAGTGTTATTCACATTGTCATAGTAATATTTAACATAACGTACCTAACTTACGAATAAACAGTTTTCATTAATCAAGAGTATCTAAAGCAACACATTACCTTCCGAGAGAAAACCCAGGGAGATGCGCCCCTTGAAAGGGTGTGAATCTTGAGAGGGGGGATCACCCCGAAGGGGTGTAAGCAGGCATTACCCCTCCGAAGGAGGGGTAAGGCCTGCTTTATTCATACTTCAATTGATGTTATACTCAAAACGAGTGACACTTTGATGAAGATAGTGTTAATTCATAGTTCAAGATGTTGGTATCTTTGACTAGATTGGTCACTTTGTTAAGGGATTTTGTTAGATGATACGGCTTTACCTGTTGCTGATATGCGAGAAAAGTGGGAACATATCGAGTATTGTGTGACCTATTAGCTTCTTTACCTTTGATAAGTAGGGAATTTTCAGGATGTTAGCTGATTATTAATCAGCTTATTCATACCGAGGTTATGTTATGGCCTTTGTACATTATATTCTTAGTTGCGGTTTATGATATGTTAGCTTTTATTGATTTGCTAAAACTTTGTTGGTTAAGCATATATTTGTAGGTCAGTATTAATAACTTTTTTATGTTTTTGTTTATTCAAAAAATGATACTCGAAATATAACTTGAATCATAGTTCAATAGATCATAGGAGGGTGGGTGGGTAGGGGTCTGGCAGAGATGGTGCGTTTGATTAACTGATGGACACAGGTGGTGCCATTAAAATCGTAAGCTATTTACGATTACTGTGATAATTTAATTCAAGAACTATTTTTTGTTATGTCAGGATAAAAATTTGTTATTTTTTGTTAATGATTGGTTAAAACTTTGTTATGTTTGCATTATTCGCGTGGTTGTGATATTTTAGACAAGGTTATGATACATTTTTTGTTAAATATTACGAAGTTAGATGTAAAAAATTTGTTACGTTAGCATGATATCTTTGTCAGTATTATTCTTAGACAGGTTTAACAAACGGCTTCTTAAATATTATTATGTTTAATGTAAAATTAATAATGATATTTGTAATATGCTTGAAAAAAGTTGAAATAGGTTACTTTTGGCGAGTGTTAGCGTACTTTACTGCTTGTTAAGTGCGGAATTTGGTAATGTTAGTGTTTATTCCGTACGTATGGTGTGTTAGGTTTGTCGTTGTACATTTATTATTCTTAGTTCAGGTTATGTTATGTTAGCTTTATTAATGTAAAAAACGTTGTTTACGTCAGCATATATTCGCTGGTTAGTATATAAAAAGAACTTATTTTTGTGTTTTATGTTTGGATAAAACTTGATGTTTACAGTTATTCGTGGTCTTTATGATAATAATTGGACAAGATTATGATAAATCCTTGTTAAATATTACTGCTGTGTCAATGTTAAATTAACGTTAATATGTTAGAGATTTGCTTGGAGAACGTGATGAATAGGTTACGTTTTGTATTGCAATGTTAGTTACTTATTAGGTGTTAAGTGTTGGAACTTTTTAAATGTTAACAACTTTATTCGTGACTTTAAGTTGTGTTAGTTTTGTCGTTGTACATTATTTTCTTAGTTTATATGATGAGGCTATGTTAGCTTTATTAATATGAAAACCTTGTTATTTAGCATATATTCGATGGTTAGTATATAAAGAACTCATTTTGTGCTATGTTTATCGAAATGATACTCTAAATGCTACGTAAATCAGTTGTTTAATTGTTAAAATTAACATGATATGTTAGAGATATGCTGAAAGAGTGAATAGGTTACGTTTTGTACGCCTGTGCTAGGTACTTTACTGTTGTTAGTATGGAACTTTGTTAATGTTAGTTTATTCGTGTCTAGCGTAAAGTGTGTTAGATTTTGTTATTGTACATTATATTCTTAGTTTGGTAATGCTATGTTGGCTTTATTAATGTGAAAAACAATGTTACGTTAGCATATATCGTGGTTGGATTATAAAGAATTATTTGGTACTATTATTATTGTTGTTGTTGTTGTTGTTGTTGTTGTTTTGTTGTTGTGGTGTTGTTGTCTAACGAAATATGTACCCATTGAACTGATATGGTCTTCGTGCGTTGGATTCTTGTTTACTTTACTTCTGAGTGGTTTTGAAAGGAAAAAGAATCTCATTACCTATAAGGTTTGTTTACGCATACGATTTCCGTCAGTAGGACATTTTTCGCTGGTACTGGTACGATTGACAATCTCCTTCCCATCTCTACACCTGTTGTTGATATTCTTCACGAGGAGCTTCGTTATTTCCAACGATGTGTCATTTATATTTAATCGTAAACCAAATGGCGGTCGTTACGTTGCTTGTATTCCTGCCAAAGGGTCAAATAATAGACCTTTATTCGTTTGTGCTGATGGATTCATCAAGATTATCGACATCGCAGCTGCATGGGTAGAGGATAAGTGTTTGTTATCCGAAAGATCAACGCTTAGTGAAATATCTAACTGGGAAGACAACGTAAGTGGTTCTAATAAGAATAGAACGTTGTGTTCTCGTCGTTTGTGACAAAATATTAAAACCCTGATGTAAGCCACTACTGGAAACCAATGATTGTGTGACCTTCTATCGCACATGTATAGGTTTCACAGTTCGAACACCTGAAAATAACAGCATTGCTTAAATAAAAAACGAATAACATCGCATCTAACGATGTGACATACTTGAGGACATTAATACATTATAGCACATGGTTGTAAACCTATGATATTTACACCGAAACATGCGGTTTCCCGTATAATGCAGTATACAGGAATGCGTTAATAACTATCAGCTTGGATGAGTTTACTTCTCTCTTGTATGAGAGAATGAGTGCTGCTGAATCAAAATATGCCAAAAAATGGTTTAGTGCTGCTGAAGGTATTTACATTCTTTCAAGGGGTGTTGAATCTTTAGAGAAATATATAGAACTTACTCAAGTTATGTTGAATTCTATGTTCTCTGATTAGATGAATTAATATATTTAAAATAAAGTTTTTTTTATGTATTTATATAACGCTCTTTTCAATGAAAATTATGTTATAAAAATGAAAACTTGTTTTACTTCCCTCGTATGTTCGCTTTATTGACTAAGTTGTTAATGATAGCTGTTTATTCGTCTGGTTGTTGTGTGTTAAGTACGTTATGTTCATAGTTTAGCTTTACAGAGAGTAAAAACTTTACTTTGTTTGCCTTTACCCATTAGGTATTATGCTGGTTAGGTAAAGTTATGCTAAATTTTTTGTTAAATATTACTATGTTAATGTAAAATTAACATTGTCATGTTGGAGATATGTTTGATAAAGTATGAATGGATTATGTTTTTGTGAGTCTTGTTAGTTACTTTTACTGTTGGTAAGTTTGGACCTTTGTTAATGTTAGCAGTTTATTCTTGCCTAAGATGTGTGTCAGGTTTGTCGTTGCTATATATATTTTCTTAAGTTTTGTAATGTTATGTTGACTTATTAATATGAAAACGTTGTTACGTTAGCATACTTTCGCTGTTCTTATGATAATTACACAAGGTTATAGTAAATTTTGTTTAAATATTACCTTGCTACATGTAAAATAAACATTGTTATGTTAGAGACATGCCTTGGAGACAAGATGTGAATAAGTTACGTTTTTGGATGTTATGTTAGTTACTTTACTGTTGTTAAGTGTGAAACTTTGTTAACGTTAACCGTTTATTCCTGTTTAAGATGTGTTAGGTTTGTCGTTGTGGGTTATATTCATAGTTCAGATGATGCTAAGTAAGCTTTTTGTGAAAACTTTGTTACGTCAGCCTATATTCGTTGATCAGTGTATAAAGAATTTGTTTTTATATGTTTATCCAAAATTATACTCGAAATGTGACTTGAATCAATAGATCAATAGATCAAGGATGGACTGGAGGGGGGCACAGGATGGTGGCTGGATGGTGGTTTGATTTACTGATTTACTGATTTAGGGTATGTAAAACGTTAAAATTTTAGTAAAAAATATTACTTTAATCAATAGATACAATAGTCAATAGATCGCACGGACTGGACAGAGATGGTGGCAAGGATGGTAGTTGTGATGGTGTTTGATTTACTGATTTACTGAATTTTAGGGTATGTAAAACGGTACAATTTGTAAGTTATAAACAAAAAGAATAAGAAATTTTATTTATTTATTTATTTATTTATTTTTTTTTATTTTTATGATTCTGAAACCATTATTTTCGAAATCTACAGATCTAATAACATATATAAAGACAAATAAATAATATTTTATAACAAAAATATTTAATAACTCGGCACCGCACCGGAGCCAGCACCGGTGCAGCTGTCAACTCCTACTCCTCTGAGTCAGACTCCTTCTCCATTCTTTCCTTCTTTATTCATCTTTCATCCTTCTTTCTTCCTCCTTCGACCTCTGTTTATGCACTCTGTTGCTTCCTTTTTCAGTGGGGTCCTCGGAGGGGGCTCTAGACACCTATACGGATTATCACCATCATATTTGCAGCTCTTACGATCCGATAACCTATATAAAAACACCAACATTGTTGTTATACGAATGTTTATTAACTCGGAGTCGGAGTTGGATGCGAAGAAGAAACCGCGGCGGATGGCAAAGTCGGAGCGCGTAAAAAAACGATTCCTTACAGGAATCGTTTTTCGACTCAGATTCGATTCCCTTCGGGACGAATCTTCGACGTAATAATAATAATAATAACATTGTGTGTATGTGTATGCGCACGCGCGCGCGCTCACGCGCTGACGTAATCTCGTATACGACGAGATTACGTCATCACGCTCGAGCCTAACTCTCGTTAGGCTTAACTCAATCTCGGAATTGGAAAGCAAAGGGCATAAACGTGGGGGTAGCGGCTACGCACTCTTCGGGGGTGACGCCCCCTCTTAATACATCCTTAGAGACTTGAAATTTACGCCTGTTTCGAGCTTAAACCCATAACAGTAGATTATATCCAAGTTTGAAGCAAATATCTCTTATACTTTTTGAGAAATCGCTGCCAACGGTCAAACTGTTTACCTATCACTACTAATATATATTATATATATATATATATATATAATACTTAATATATATTATATATATATATATATATATATATATATATATATAATATATTATATTTCTAAACATATGTATATATCAATCTAAAATATATTATATATAATATATATATATATATATATATATATATATATATATATATATATATATATATATATATATATATATATATATAATATAAATATAATAATATATATATATATATACATATATATTATAATATATATATATATAATTATATATATATATAATATATATATTATATATATATATATATATATCATAATATAGATATATATATATATATATATATATATATATAATATAATATATATATATATATATATACTATATATTATATATATATTATATATATAAATATATATTATATATATATATATATATATTATATATATATATATAATATATATATATATATATATATATATATATATATATAAATATATTTATATATAATATATATATATATATATATATTATATATATATATTATATATATAGTAGGGTAAGACTCTAAGTTGGTTGGCTCTTTAAAGAGCAAGCACCCATTAATACGAGGATGGTAATTTAAAGATCCATTTTTTTTAAAATGATGTTTTTATTCAACATAAGTAATAAAGATATTCAATGAATGTAAAGGTAAAGTAATAAAAGTCCCTTCTGTTAAGATACTCTTCGTAGGCGAATTAGTAGTCACGGACTGTTCCACGCGTCTACCTCCCTTTTCGACTCTTTTTTTTGGAAAACTTGCTCTCGAGATTCAAACTCGCGGACTTTTCCATAAATTTACCTCCCTTGTCCGAAAGTTGTGTTTGGAAGTTGGAGTAGTTTCTGGAGGAGATCTTTCAGTGAGATTATTCTTTTGCTGATTCTTAATAATTTTATCTGACTGAAGAGTATATCTAAACAGGACGGGTTTATATATTATTTCATTTCGACTTATGGGCTAAAATTTTGCTCGCGCAAATCTTAGCATAAGTACGAACATAAATTAAAATTTTTACAAAGTTATAATGGAGTGCTACATTACTTCCCGCGCTAAACACGGAGTAAGAAAGTATGTTATAATAATTATACAAAAAAATAATAACTAAAATACATAAAGTTAAAGTTCTTTCAAATGCAAACATATCTAATTATGTCCAAAGACATAAGTAGACATACAAACATTTGAAGGCAAAAAATAGTATACATGAAATGTAAAGAATATTCAAATACGAGCATAACTGGTTACATCCGAAGATCTAAAAATATATACAAATATTTGAATACATAAAAATACAATAATGTTATATATACAGAAAATAAAAGGTGCATTTAAACACAAGCATATTTGGTTATATCCGTTAATATAAACAAAACATACGAAACATTTAATGCATAAAATACAAAAATGTTATACATTAAATTATTAATAATTGAACAATAGTTATTCACAAGTAAATAGGCCACATCGATCGAACCGTTGAATCCAAGGAAAGGTCCAGTATAAGGCGTTTCTAATGTATCCATAATTTGACCAATGCGCACGTAAATAGTTTTCAAAGCTGTAGTTACGAGAGAAACATTGCTTGATATATGTAGAGACCAAGTTGCTTTATTTGAAAAATTCCTTCATACATAAAAGGGAGCGGTCACAGAACCATTTAGAATTCGAAAAGGAATCAGAGTTCGTAGTGGAATCCAAAAATGAATTTCTGCCCATAATCCAAACTTAAATTGATGAAAGAAATCCATACCGTAAAGGAAGTTACATATGTGGAGGCGAAGTTGCTTGAAATTTAGGTCCTTTATTTGAAAAATTTCTTCATACATAAAAGGGAGCGGTCACAGAACCATTTAGAATTCGAAAAGGAAACCGAGTTCGTAGTGGAATCCAAAAATGAGTTTCTGCCCATAATCCAAACTTAAAATGATGAAAGAAATCCATGCCGAAAAGGAAGTTTGCTATGTCTAGCGATGAATCCTCGAACTGTGATAGTTGTGAAAAGGTGAAGACCATAATCCAAAATTAGAAATGAAAATTGAAGTTCAGTATCGATAATGTTCATTTGCTTGAGTCATTTTCTCCGAGTGTTCTGATTGGGAATTTTAGTATTATTTTAGTTTTTTCTTTTTCTTCATTTTGTGTTTTTCAGAAGGCGTTGATTGAAGTTCTGGGTGTTCTTCTCCGGGTTCACCAATTATATAGGGTAAGGACTTGCTAAGTTGGTGGCTTCTTTTGTGAGCAAGCACCCTATATAAGAGGATGGTAATTTAAAGATCCATATTTGAAATGATGTTTTTATTCAACATAAGTAATAAAGATAATAGATATTCATTAAAAGTAAAGAATTAATAAAAGTCCCTTCTGTTAAGATACTCTTTCTTCGTAGGCGAATTAGTAGTCACGGACTGTTCCACGCGTCTACCTCCCTTTCCGACTCTTCTTTTGGAAAACTTGCTCTTGAGATTCGGAGTCGCGGACTTTTCCATAAATTTACCTCCCTTGCCGAAAGTTGTGTTTGAAGTTTGGAGGAGTTCTGGAGAGAGTATCTTCAGTGAGATTTATTTCTTCTGATTCTTAATAATTTTATCTGACTGAAGAGTATCTCAACAGGAAGGGTTTATATATTATTTCATTTCGACTTATGCTAAAATTTTGCTCGCGCAAATCTTAGCATAAGTACGAACATAAATTAAAATTTTTACAAAGTTATAATGGAGTACTACATTACTTCCCGCGCTTAGTAATATATATATATATTATATATATATATTATATATATTATATATTATTATATATATATGTACTATATATATATATATATATATATATATATATATATATATATATATATATATATATATATATATATATATATATATATATATATATATATATATATATATATATATAAAATATAATATATATTATATATAATAAACAATAATAATATAATAAAATATATAATAATAAATAAATAATAATAATAATAATAATAATAATAATAATAATAATAATAATAATAATAATAATAATAATAATAATAATAATATGAAAAATTAATTTACTGAACTTTAGATTGATAATTAAATTAAAAATATTTCAAATGAAAAATTTCATTTTTCAGCATTTCCATTTTTATATTATTAATTAAGGTTACTGAAAGGCTTAAATGAAATTATCAGGTCAAGCGAACATATATATATATATATATATATATATATAATATATATATATATATATATATATATATATATATATATATATATAAATAATATATATAATATATTATTATATATAAATATATATATATATATTATATATATATATATATATATATATATATATATATATATATATATATATATATATTTTATTTTCATTCCTATTAATAACCACAGTATCTCAAATTTTTTCCGCCATAAAGATTCTCTTCCTCTACATATGAGGTCCTCATTAGTATATTTGTATAAGTGTGCGGACTGCAACGTCCGCTACGTGGGCCAAACAGGCCTCCAACTTTACTTGAGGATCTCGAAACACCGGGGAGTTTCTTATAGAACTGGTTTACCTATCACAACCCCAGAAAACTCCTCCATACGCAATCATGCCTTTCAAAATAATAAGGATTTGTCGTCCATCCCCCTCTTCACTCATTAATTTCTATATATTCCAACCAAGTAACTTTTTTCTTTTTTTCTCTCTCTCTCACTGTAAACAAATTTTCTTAACTTTTAGTTTGTATTTCGCCTTCTCTGTAAATGAAACCTAACTCAATCTTAGGTACTTTTTTCGTGCGATTTATTTATTTTAAATTTACATTTGTGTTCATTTATTGTATTAGTTTTTTTTATATTAGTTCATTATATTTATATTTTGTGTTATAAAATTATATTATTTTATTTTATTTTAATTGCAGTGCTGATGATGGGTAACGTATATATACCCGAAACGTCCATTAATTAAATGTTGCCAAAATTAATGTTTTCATCTTCCTATTTCTTAATATTATAGATATATATATATATATTAGTTATATATATATATATAAATATTTATAATATATATATCTGTATGATATATATATATATATATATATATATATATATATATATATATATATATATATATATATATATGCTATTAATTTGTTCCTAGGGAGCTTGAGCTTTATAATACGAGGAAAACATTTCGCAATATTTATTTTCGTATGATGTTGAGAATGTTTCCGGTCTTTCTTCACCATAATCAGATAAAATCATAAAATGTTAATATCCAATTAAAATACATAGTTACTAGTAAAAATACCTAATATAAATGTGAAAAGCAATAATAATAATAATAATAATAATAATAATAATAATAATAATAATAATAATAATAATAATAATAATAATAATAATAATAATAATAATAATAATAATAATAATAATAATAATAATAATAATAATAATAATAATAATAATAATAATAATAAAAGAGGTATGTAGATGATTCTTATTCTTAATTTTAAAGAAAAATACCAAGCCTCACTATTCTTAAATTATCTGAACTCCAAGCATTCAAATATCAGATTCGATATGGAGGAAGAGAAGAATGGATCCTTGTCATTTTTTAGAAGTATATGTGAAACACGAGGGTCATTCTTTTTCAATTGCACTTTATAAAAAGCATACTGCTACTTTGCCTGAAACCAGCTACTTTAATTTTATTTCATTAAAGTTAAATATATCTAGATTGAAACGCAAAATCTTCAGAGCATACAAACTTTGTTCAGTTCATCATGGAGTCGATTTCATGACGAAATAGAGAACCTAGTCCGGTTTGCACCCGGCAATTTATTTCTAAAACAAGTTTTCTCAAGACTAGTCACGAAATTTTTAAATGACCAGTTTCACCCTAAATTGACAGCCCCTAGTGTTCCGAAACCTAAATTATACTTAAAAATTTCATTCATTGGCTCTAACACTACCAAATTAATTAGAATAATGTCTTCTCTTGACCGTTCTTATCCATCCAGTAATTCTATTTTTTTTTCATATTTTTTGTTCTAGACTCAAGGATAATATCCTTATGCTTTTGGGGTCCTCGGTGATCTATATATGTTAACTTGTGCGGACTGTCAAGCCCACTATGTAGACTAAACGGACCTGCAACTCCATTTGAGGATATCAATGCATTTGGGCGTTTCTTTTAGAACTAACAAACCTCTTACGTCTTACCTCCTTTAAACACTAAGAAGTTAGACAGCATTCACAGAAAATGAGTCGCACAATGAGAAAGAAGCTTTCAAAATAATGGCCTCTATTCCAGATTCACTCAGAAGAATAATATTTGAGACTATGTATATACGGACTGTAGAAATAAACCCAAAACTGATAGTTCTTCCACCAAATTATTCCTCCTATAATGTTTTATATCAATTGTAATATGTTTTGCATTTATAACAATTTTCTTATATTTTTAGCTTTTTAATAATTATTTTACAGTTTTACATACATAATATATGCTTTCAATTTTAAACTCTTTTAATTTTATTTTTAATTTTATAACTTTTAAGCTTTGTTTATGAAAAATATATTTTTTCATTAATGCGAGCTTTAATTAATTAATTATTTATTTCGCAAACAACCAACTAATTGATTCATTTCGCTTTAAAATTTGAGATTAAATTTTTTGTCAGTTTATCTCATTCGCTGTTGTCAACTCGTACAAGCAGCTAATATTTTAATATATTTGTTCATTTTTATTATTATTATTAATATTATTATTATAGTAGTATAGGTCAAGATACGAACCTCTCTTATCTAACCGCAAACCGCAAAGGTCATAAAAGTGGCCCTTTTTTCTTCACTTCAAAGGATGCCGCCGAGGGCGAAAAGGACACATGTTCCTATAGGCTATAGGCTATAGGCTATAGGCTATATTCTATAGGCTATATATTCTATAGGCTATATTCTAGCTTCTAGCACGTGCCGACCTAATATTGATAGAATACCACCGGTCTTATGTCTACCCCTAGTATTGCGTACGGAGGTCGATTGGGTTATTAAAGTCAGATGCTTCCTTCTATGAGTTAACCCTACCCCCCTTTTCTAGCCTTTCTTAGCTAGACAAGTCCTACGTCATAGAATACACCCGGTATAGTTGCCTACCTATTATAGTACGGGGAGTCAATTGATTGTGTATTAGAAAGTTAGCTAGGATGCTTCCCATTCTTATGGCATTATACCCTACCCCCCTTTGCTAGCCTTTTATCTAGCATGACATACCTAAATCGAGCTTCATCCAATACCGTAGGTATAGTGTCTACTCCTAGGTTATAAGGTATGAGGATTCGATTGGTGCCGTACACTTAGACATGGCATAGGTTGGTTCTTCTTAACCAGTAATTACCCCCACCCCCCTTTCTAACCCTTCTAGACGATATATCGCTATGTTACAAACATATAACCAGATATTAGACATCGATCAACATAATCACACTCTGAATCGATTCTTGTTGTTAGACGGGATCGATTCACTCCTAAAAAGGGTTAGTATTAGATATTACCCTACCCCCTTCAGTGGCTATGCAATTCGAGAGCCATTGCATGTTTAGACCTGCTATGCAAGATGCTCTGCAAAACAAGAAATTTGCCGAACTATATTGTGCAACATTTTCTTGTGAGCAACACTAAATTTTGGTGACGTCAATTAACTACTCGTTTTAAGCGTCAAAGTTGACTATATGGTACTTTTCGCGTACAGTATAGCCGTCTAGAACGTTTTCCGGGTCAAGACCGATATTGGATCAAAGAACCCGAGTCTCGGGGGCCACCGTACCGCCTAAGCGCAACGAGCGTTCACATTCATCTTTATTTTCACGCTTTTGCCTTCTCCTCATTTCTATATCTTCAGGCTACCTTTATTTCTGAACTATCCACTATTTACGTAACCTATGTTTTATACCCGGCGCCCCCAAAATGTGGTTCGTTCCATAGAGGTTCCCAATTGGGTATATATTATATATAAGATAATTATATAATTATATATATTTAGTTGATAAACCATTATATTAAAAAATAAGTAATTAATGATAGCCTAATATATAAGTACCTAATTAATAAGTACATATATAGCCTTAGCTAGGAATATACTAACATTATGAGATTGATCTTATTACAGTTTATTTTCGTACTCATATCTTATACGGTAATAATATAATACTATATATATAATATATTATATTTAGGAGAGGATACTTGAATTCACCAAGCAATGAGTGTATATATAGGAAAGTAAAATATATATATAGATAGTATTATATATTCAAGGCCAATATTTGATGAGCCTTTGCGTACTACTATAGAGTTTCGCAGTATATAGTATATTATTTATACTATATAGTAGAAATTATATATAAATATACCCGCTTTTTAGCACCGCCGACGGTAATATGGTGCTCCCTCGTACGTGGCGTCTCCCATCCCTTAATTTTTATATCTCCTTTCACCCCCTTTAGTGTATGTTTAAGCCCTCTTTTTAGTCGACCTTATATTTCGGTCATTCTATTATATTTTCTGTTCTTGTCTTGATATATAGCCTTGAATACACCTATTTCAAGGCCTTGAAAATTGACCTTGCATAAAAGTTCGGGAGATTAAACTTAAGTGTAGAGATTAAGTGGATGAAGGGTTTCCTCTAAGGAAGATGTGGGAGAGAGAATAGATAACAAGTGTATGAAATAATGAGATCATGATCAACCCAAACAATGCAGGTCATGTACGTATCATACTATCCTACTTGATTCCTGAGTAAAAATTATTTCCATAGACCTCACACACACACACACACACACCCTGTACATACAACAACACCCATACAACACACACACACACACACACACAAATCACTCTGAATATTTACCCCCAACTGTGATGCCTCAACTTTGATACCTCACTTTGATGCCTCACTTGATGCTCTCAACTTTATCTGATACCTATCAGCTTTTTGCACGCTCAAACTTGATTAATATCCTCTAGCTTATGACTGTCCCACACAACTTGACTACCCATCACTATTAATTACCTTCAAGCTTTTGATTGCCTTCAACATTTATGATATCCTCAGCTCTGGGTGCATAACTCAACTTTTATATCCTCAACTTTGATACCTCAGCTATTGATGCCTTCAACTATGATACCTCAGCTTTGATGCTTCAACTTTAATTTTCAATCAATTTTGATTGACTGGATGACGTCGTTTCGGTTCCTGACTCAACAAATTTTGTTAACTTGAAAAAGAAAGAGGTAGAAGAAGCAAGAAGAAGAAAGAAGATATGTGAAGAAGAAGAAGAAGAGACAGATAGAAGAAAGAAAAGAATAAATGTAATAGAAGAAGATAATAAGTAAAATAATGATTAAAGAAGAAAGCGAAGTACAGCAAATAAGTGAAAATAAGATAATTTATAGTTAAAGTACGTTAATTACATACACTCAAGTCTTAAAGAGTTAACAGCGACATCTAATTATTTAAGAAAAGCTAATAAATTAAAATCCAAAGGTTAAATTATATATATAAAAACATGAATAGATATTATATAAAATATAGAATTGTTCATATTGATAGTGATAAGTAAAATTTTCTATGTATATAAAAATAGCACAAGTTTTTTTGAAACATTTTTGTTATTTTTTATGTAAATACATTGACCAAATTATGGTGTAAATTGAATGAAAATTATATATTTTTGATTTTTTGATAAAAAACAATTATTCTATAAATTTTAATTACAAGTTTTATTTTGGAAAAATCCATTTTAATTTTAAAAAGTTAGTAAGACATATATATATTAGTATTTAAAAAGTTTTTGGCCTAATAATTTTTATGTAAAACAAACAATTTTGATTATCTTAATTGGGACCAGTTATAAAACATATAAGCCTAGTTAAAAACACTAACAGCAAGAACAGCCACCAGTTGAGGTCCCTCAACGGCCCACCCTCACCCCCTATCGTGTTTTTACTGTTTGTACTGGAGCTTTATACTACATAGTTCTTATTATTGAATAATAAACGATATAGTTGAGGTCCGCTCATTTTTCTTTTACAAACTTAAATATTTCATCATATAGACACCGAATGATCTTTTTTTCTCTCTCACACATAGGGATATATGTGCGATAATAATTTAATACATTTTTGCAATAAACAATAAAATACAAAATTAATGTTCTTATTGTATGTACCGTTAGGTATGAACTTAGCATAGTAAGAGGTGAGGGGTAAAACAAGATTTTTTTTTTTTTAATAAAATATAATTTTACTGGAAAATTGTCTGTCAATAAGTCAGTGCGGTTATTTCTGTCTATCTAATAATGATTAATCTCTAATTTTATTTTAATGTGTGTGTCTCTATGTCTCCTATCTTCCTCTCGTGTGTCTATCAGCATCATAGGCGGCCATTTACTACTTTATACTTTCCTCATAACAATCTTATGATTATTACTATAATAAAAAGAACAATTCTCGAAATAGAACAAATTGGAAATGGATTACTATTGAACAATTTTATACTATATTGTGTATTATGTTTACAAGTTATGAATATACGAATATAAAGTAAAGAAAGCGCGTATAATTATTATAATATAATAGAAGATTTTGTCTAGTTTACTAGATAGTAAAGTAAAAATCGGCCTACAATGCATTATACTAATATATGTATAGTATTAGTATTCTACTCAATGATATGAGGAGTAAAAAGTCTGCTTATATGATGTAGTCCGTTTATATTACTGTATATATTATAATACACTATCTGTTTAGAAAACACTAATGAATATAAAAAGACAGTTGTTCCGCATCTTAAAGTTAAACTAGTTAACTATATATAAAATATATAGATATCTAATATATATATACTATATATGGTATGTGAATTATTATATAAAAGTCACTAATTATTAACAATGAATAAAGATTTATTTATTATATTAATTATACTATCCTATTAAGAGGAGATATACAATGTTGTTTACATAAAGATATTTTTAAAATTATTATACAGAACACACACACAAAACATTTTTAAAAATATAATAACAGTTATTATAGTATAGTATAGTAAATATATAAATTATGAATAAATAATATAAGAGTAAATATACTTTGATATATTTAAATAGTTATATTTTTAGGATTTAATATTGTTACGTCATTCTTAAGGAGAAAGACATATATTTAATATTCTATTTATAATTATTTGATTTAATAGATTAGTAGGTTATAGGTGTTATGATAGAGACGCATAATAGTAAGTATATATATAATATTATTACTTATAGTGATTATAATTTTGTTAATAATGAATTATATTTATATAAGATTATACATTTAGTTTTCGGATAACCACTTATATAGTTGATCAAGTAGATATGAACGAGAGTATACAATTGTTCTTTAACATGATCCAAATATATCTTTAAATTACATGAACCTTGGTCTGAAAAAATATATTTACTGATATATAATAGATATATATATATAGATTATATATGTAGTAAAACTGGTCTTAAAGTATATTTATTAATTTAGAATAATATTATGTATATATACTACTTGATGTATATCACACTTTGTCAATTTAGTAAATGATGTCATATAATCATATTAATGTTTATTATAATCATTAATATATTATAAATATTAAATATGTGTCCGTTAGCTATAGAATGATTAACTACAACCTTTTTAGCGCGAGCAGAGACACATGGATGAAGTTAACAACTGTTGCTAATCTTCTCATTATTGCCCAGAACTTCATTGAAAATTCCTTTCTTCATTGAACATAGAATAAATAAATCTCGAGAGCACCATACCCATTCCTTCAGCCATATCAGCTCTATAGAATTAGCATGACTATGCCAGGAGAGAAGTAAAAGTATCATACTATATATCAGTACGTCTTAGCGAAAGCTGCTGTACTTACATTCTATTATAAGTTATTTCCGCGCCTACTCGAGTTTGAGATAAGAATTTTTCTAGTAACAAACCATATGCTTATCAAATCTAATTCGTCATAATATGTCGGACAATTGTCATAATATTTAACTGTCTAATTAATGACTTATATCTACTATATTTTGATTCTTATAACAAGATTATGGTAAATAATCTTCATTGCGATGTAAACAGGACCCATATTCGCTTTACTAACGTGACATAATGGGATTGAGTCTTGAGTAAGTCGTAATTCGATGACAATCAATACTTATTTGCTTTTAGCACTTAATCGCAATATCAAAAGATGAGCAATTTGAATAATATTCTAATAAATTCCCCTTCTCCCTTCATTTCCTTGGTCGCTTAGGCATGTCTTTATCGAACTAGCGGAGACGACTCGTAGAACTTAGAGCTCAATTTATACTTCAGCAAGTTTACCCATTCTTCACCACAGGATTGACAAATGGGATCTGGAGTCAATATACTGGTCAAGTAATTCTCAACCACAAATCAACACAAAGGTAGTTGCAGATCAGTACAGCTCTTGATATAACTCAAGTTAATGACAAGTGGCGTGTTTGAATTTTCATTATATTTATACAATCTACCATAGGCGTTTCACGAACTAAATATAAAAATGATACAGTCTTCGAGAATACACATCCTTCGTGAAGATAGCTCGTTACCAATTTTATATTGTGAATAGAACTATGATATGTAATTAGCTCAGTTGATAAATCGTAACTGAGGAAGAATACAGTGATTTATATTAAAAGACAATTCTCCAAATCTATTTAGATAAATTGTCTTTTTAACCCAATCCATTAACGCTTCATAGTAAACAAGATACAACATATACAGCCTGATTCAATCATCTAGAGTGAAAATGCTCCAAGATTAATTACATCTCCTTACATCGTACAGCGATAATAAAATACATATTTTACAGTAAGATTTAGTGGATTAACAAACTTTAAACTGATAAATATATCTAAATGTGTGAGTATTATTGAAACTAAGATCTCAAAGCTAATTTCTCAGAACCATTACAATGCTACAATTATTATCTTTCCTGACAAACATAAACATCTGATTATTTAAATACCTGAAACAAACAAAATAAATGTAAATAATTAATAAAATTAATTCAATAATATATAATTTCTTGTTTCATACACATATTTACTGAATCTTTTGAACTTATTGAAGAATTTAAGTAAAAATTAATCCAGTTAAATCCACAAAGTAGGGTGAATTTATACGTTTAGTAAATCCATAATTTAGAATCATGATGTTGCAGTAGATAAATTATAATTTATTTAATGATATATTTAAAATTATACATTAATAGATATATATTATTATATTTATATAATGCTTATAATATTTATTGTGGCTTACTTTCATCATACAATTAATGTATGTTATATTAAGATATATATATATATCATTTACTATGCAGATATATATAATAGTATATAATCAAATGTATATATATGTATATATGAATGTTTGCTCGTTGTACATTATTATGAAATGCGGCGCATGCAGTATCATGCATTAAATTTTAAATCGGTCTAAAATACACAAATGCCAGTTATCTTCCTGTTATTAGTATATATATATATACTTTCATTTCTCAATACTGCCAGTTGCCCATAGTACATTACGATGCAATTCTCTCCCTGACAACGAACAAAGACATGTTTTTGCTGGTACAGAATTCAATCCTCTATCCTTCAAGACAGTTCGTCCTAAGGTGTTAACTACTACATATTACAAACGGAACATATCGGGAAACTTCCATATTTTTCTTGTAACAGTTTTTTTTAATATAAATAACTATAATCACTTTAAAATTCTGAAAATGTGGATTAAACCCATCCCATAAGTCCTTTATTAGTTTCAATTTCTTTCTTGTAAGGTAAATTAGTCTCTCTTAGTTTCATTTCGGCAACTTTTTATGGCAATCAATCTCCTATGATTTTATCGTTAGTTACATCACCTTTTACTTCTCTATCCGAAACTTTTAATTCTTGTGTTTTTTAAGTAGAGGTGTTTCTCATTTACTTCTGTTTAGTCTAAGTGTTCTCTAGTAGAGATGTTTCTCATTTACTTAGGTTCAGTTAATCTCTTAGACTTAGTAAAGAGAAGTTAAATGTAAACAAAACTGTAAAATATAATTGTTAATTTCTATTATATTTTTGGCTTAGTTTTCTTTAGATTTTAAAATACTCTTTATTTTACATACTGAAAACTTTTTAAGGAAGCAGTTTGCTTTGAATTTTGGTCAACGAATTCAAAGATATTATATTAATACCTTGCCTGATATTAGGGTCCGTTATAAAGAACTTTTAAAAACAGGGAATTCTTGCCTTTAAATGCAATTTTTATTTGAAGGTGTGTTTTTTTGACAAGTCTTACGGCACAGAAACCATATTTTATTGAACTTTATCCTGCCATTAGAACCTTTTCTAACACTGTGATTTAAGGAGACATTTTATTTATCTTAACACGCTGTTACTCTTTCCAACTATATCTAGCATCTTTTATAGTTCTCCATAGTGTATAGTAGGACTCTCAATCAATCAAATGGGCGTCTTTTTATTTATTAAGTAATTGCCCTTCCATTTCAAATAGCCGGTCCAAATCCACTCCTTTATTTATTTTTTTCCAAAAGTAAACAGCTTATTTATAAAAAAAGACAAATAAATTGAAAGCCAACAATTAAAGCCTAAAGTGAAATAACATCACTATGACACAAAAATTTAAAATGAGTTGAGATTTGTTAACTTTTTCTCTTCAAGCATTATGAATTTTTAATTTCATAGCTGTATAGCGTCTTCTTCTGTCAAAGCTTTTCAGTTTTAACGAATTTACATTGCTCTTTTAAGTTATTAATCTGTATGATAATATTCTTTTTTTCAACTTTCATTTTTGTCTTCTTTTTGGTTCTGTTGTGACTCTTTGAGAAGGAATTAAGACCTATTTCAGAAACAATTTGTAAATTTTTTTGAGCAAAGAAACATTAGTTTTTTGTAATATGAGATAGCACAGTCATTACTGTGTCTTTTAGAAAATGATTTAATGTTCTTTAATCTCCATAAAATTGCTCTTATTTAAGAAAAACCTCTATACCACTGTTGCATTTCCATGTAGAAAAATATACCTCTTTCCACTGTTGCAATTTCAATGTGAAAATATGCTCATCCTAATTAATAATTTCATTCCAGCATAAACAATTAGTAATTCCCAAGTATTGATTTAAGAAGAAAGGTATCAAGTTCTCTTAGAAGGACGATCATCTTCAAAATAATTTGATATTTTAATTTTAACTCTTTAATTGCAATAGCTTATTTCTAAATTTTAAAATATGTACACATAATCATTTAATGCAAAAAAGACGAAACTGATTTAAAATAAATGTTTTGGTATTTATAATTAATAGAACACTCAGGTCATGCAAATCGGAGACTTGAGTAATTGATTAAGTTGATGGAAAGAATGGCATAATTTTCATGGAACTTCACTAATATATATTGTCATTATCTAAAACGTAACGAAAAAAGCTATTCAACTTTTTTCCTAGACATGCTGATTGTTGATAATTCATAATAGTTTTACCATCTTTACATGAGAAACTAACGTGCTTATCCCATGTTAGATCAAAAAGTTCTTTTTACATACTTTACAGGATGCCTTGGAACTATCAGGTCAGTTACCCAACCATCAGAATAACTTGTGGTTCAGATTGACGTCCAATCACTGGTCATTAAAGTTAGTTTTGTTCTTAGTCATGTAATATAAATAAATAATAAATACTTCCAACTGACTACACAAAAATTCAAAATCACTCAATCTACAAAAAAAAAAAAAAAACAAAATAAATAAACCTCTAAAAAGAAAAAAATATATAAAGCAGAATTATCATGGTCTAAAAAACAATCATATTATAAACCAATCACTATCAATCGGAAAAGAGAATATGAAAATATGAGACAACCTCTATGGAACAGAAAAATAGTACCGGTGAAGTGAGATAAAAAAATAGAAGAATGATAGAAGTAGATTTGGTGAATGTCATTCTACAAATCCTGTCATTCACTATCAAAAACATCTCTCTTCAAATTAATACAGTTAAAAACAAAATATATATTCAAAAGTTCTATTCATATCAAATACTCACTACTAATAAATTTTGGATTTAGTTCTTCCTGACTTTTTTCAGAATTTCCGGAACCTTCAGTTATCTTAAATACGAAATTACTGAACTTCCCTGACTGATTTATTTCCCCGTCATTCCATGAAAGTAAGTGAAGGCTTAAGTGGGATTAACTCAAGAAGTATGTAACTCAGAATCGATTAAAAATAACATAAAAAAACAAACTCAATATTAAATATAAATTTATGATATATTTATTAAAATAAAAAGGTTAACTAAACTAAGGTTAACTTAACTGACAAAACTTGTTTATTTAACTCAAAAAATATAAAAAATAAACAAATACAAAAAAAATAAAAATATAAATAAAAAAAAAAAATATACATTCACAATAAAATAATTTTAAATCTGGTCAAGATACAGAATCAATAATGGACGAATTTTCAATTTCCTATAGTATAGTTCCTCGTAATTTATAATTAATTATGAAGCGCAGACCGAAGTATTTGGGAATGATTCACAAAGGTGAATTAAATCACTAGCACTATCAAGGTGGATAAGATTGAAAAAAGCACGGTAAATCAGCAGGTATAAAGTTGAAATACTGCGTGAAATGATTACAATTAGGAGATTTGACTTGACCGGAATATGTATATCAAAGTATTTTGAAGATGTAGTCAAACAGAGACAGCATATGAGAGCACCTTTGTTTAAGGAAAGGGTGATAGAGGAACTGTTTAGAAACTTAGTGAATGATTACCTAAGAAAGTTTGTTGAGAAGAGTCTACTGCGATTTGGCGTAAAAAAAGATGGCAATTGAATGATGAGATGGCTGGCAAGAAAAGGTGTAATTTAGAAATCGGTGAGGAATTTGTAGATAAGTTTGACATTGAAGCAAATGAGATGAAGAAATGAATAGAATCAAATTTTATTAGTTTATGACTTGCGAAAACGGCATGCAACCGATAACATTGGATAACGCTTGTGAAAATTGTCACTTAATGATACAATGGTGATGGATAGGCTTGAATGAAATAAAAGATGTATGATCAGCAATATGAACTTTTGTAAAGAATAAATTACAGATGAGAGTGAATGATCACTTAATTATCAAATAGCAGACTGATCCCATACACAACAACAGCGGATGTGTCTGTTCCTCGCATGAAGGTTTAACATCTTAATAATAAGAACGCACCATCCACGAGCCTCCCCCGCCCTCCCCGTAGTGATGAAAATCAAATGCAAGGACGACATCCGGCTAGTCTATGGACATGAATGAGAGAACTGGAAAAACGTGAGAGTTACTCTGTTACTACTAACTGCAAATTCATATTGAGTATTGTTGGGTGAATTGAGAAAGTTTTATAGAGGATACTAATATGGTTGACATAGTCTGTGAAAGGAAGGTATATGAAAATGTTAAAAAATATATAATAATAATTTGATCGCCTGTTGGTTATGTAGGAACAGTCTGCCAGTATTGAACAATGTATGATGAAATGCAACATGAGAGTAAAATATCGGTTTAAAATAATTGAAACATATCAAGTTGAGATGAAAAGGAAAAGAATAATGACAGAACAAGATAGGAAATTTTTCAGTGGTTGGAAAGTGCTGTCAATTAAAATTCTTCGATGGAGGCAAGAGGCAAGTCTTAGTTGCCTGAAGTTGAATATGGCGTATGTGTATTTATTAACTAATGTCAATATGGTAGAAAAAACTGTGGTGCGAAATCAAGAGATAAGAGAATTAAGTTGGTCTGTATAAGATAGGAAAATTTTAGGTTGTTTAATGTAGAGGAAAGAGATAAAATGCAAATGCGTGTGAAAGGAACTGTGATGTATGAGAACAGTAATAAGAATTAATGCAGTGTATTAAAATATTTGGTATATGGAAGCATGATGATAGTCTTTCGCTTCAGTGATACTTAGAAGAGTAGCTGCTTAATACGCTTTGTATCAACTGGATGGAATATCAAAGAAAAAATTAGATTGAGTCAGTAAAAGAGAAAAGAAACACAATAGGAACGAAAGAGGGATGGTGCATAATTATTAATAATATAAATAGCAAGTTTTCACGAGGGGAGGGTTTGGTAGAAAGGGCTGGTGTGCAGCATAGCCCAGGGGTATGAATCATTAGACTTGTACAGATATAAAAGTAGGGTCTGTTGCAGTTTTAAGCTCTTAGGATGAATTTATGTCTGTGATTGGACTCACATGAGTGAGGAATGAGCAACAGGAGATCTATGGGGACCTTATCTTTGTAATATTCTACACTATATGAAACCTATTTTACTTCGGATGCAATCTTTGGGAATTATGTGGGGGAGACTAATATACTATATATAATATATATTATAAATTATATATATAATATAATTACTAAATAACATTATCCGTTCCATGTGCTTAGTTATATCTTTAAGAAAAAAATATATATACTTATACTATAATATATATATCAGATCTCACTTGTCGCTCGCAATAACATCAATAAGTAAAATAAATTGGAAAACGTATGTTAAACTCCAATGTCACATTAGTTTTATACTTTATTGAAAACTTTATAGATTTATAAATAAAGAAATACAAGTGTGTCTAGTAAACTGTATATGGAATGCATAAAAATTTTTACCCCTTGATTTAAATCTTGGAGCATTAATATATAAATTAATGGCAAATTAGAATAATTTACTTTATTCAATATAAAAATTTAAAGATAAGTCATTTATAAACTAATGTTATTAAACTTATTTAAAAAAAAAGATTTTCATTCTCATTTTTATATTCAAATATTTAAAAGGTATCGAGAAAATACTTGAATAAAATGCAACTAAGCCGAATATAATGAAACCTATACCAGCTACTCTCTCACTTTGCATCGAATAGTACGTTTAAAATCTCTCAAAATTGTTAAAATAATAGCTTAAATTTAAAAAAAACAAATTCATTGGGTTTAATTTTTTTTATTTTATTAGTGAAAATTTTTATATTTTAAGACGAAAGAGAATTATTTTTCAATTCGAACGGCTTTAATATAAGGTTAAAATGATATACTATATTAACCGGTCAGATAAAAAAATGTAATGATACCATAACAATAAGAATTAAAATTGTGTATATTACCCATTCAGGGCTATGAGTAGGAGAACTTCTTTGAATTCATATTTATATTAATTTAATTTATTTTAATTGACTATATAGGAACTGTTAAATGAAAATTACAGTCTGTAGGTAATAAAATTCAAAAATACATAAAATAAGAATAACAATGTGTCCATATTTCATCTTATCATGATTTTTATAGGGGTTGAATAAGGGACAATCCGTCCAGCGATGAAGCCACATATATACGTTTGAAACAAAAATATACTTTGCCAGTTTAAAGCTAAAAAACGATGAATTTGTGAAAATTATATATTAAAAATACAAGTAAATCTTTGTTTCAAACATAACATAGTGGTTAAATCACCGGATAACGTCTAGTCACCATTATAAAAAATCATGATGGAGTGAATAGGGAACATTGTTATTATTTTTTAGTATATATTAATATTATTATTTATACATATAAATAATTTTATTAATAACATTTACTATATTAAGTAAATATTAAATAAAAAATATTTAATATAATGCAAATTTTATCCACAAGGAGTTACCAATTAACCCCCCGAATGGGGTGAATTGGAACATCACATTTTTATTCTTAATTTTAGGCTCATTATGAGATTTTAATACTTGTATGGCTAATTTTAGATATAAACTAAACAAATACTGAATCACTAAGTAACAAAATAATAATTTAATGTTAATATTACAAATATGATCAAGGAGAATTCTCCACAATATTTGACACTCTATTACCTCAATTAAGTCCCCAGTAAGCCCATTTAAATTTTACTTTAATTATTACAGTATAATTTTATGAACTTTGCTGATTTAATAATTGTACTACTTACATGCATGAAAACCATGTTTTCAGGAAAAAAAATCTATTTAAAAGTTTAATAGAGAAAAGCGGGACCAGTGTTTCCTGTGCGTACACGCAAGGTAAACGCGAACAATTCAGCGGCTTTAACCGGACGCTTGACGCCATTAATAATGTTTTCCGTAAATTCAGCGCCTTCCATGATGAGACAGGCCGTTTGAATGTTGACGGGATGAACATAATAAGCAATGACGGCATCAGCAAAATGCTAAAAAAAATTTTTATACTAGTTTATAAACCAATCCAAATAGTTGTTACTATAATAAGTTACGTACGGATTGTTCAGTAACTTGACTTAAAATTTCTTACCTATTAGTTGTTGAAAGCGTACATTTGAAAATTATCATATTTAACTTGTTAAACTTTGTTACTTGTCAGAAAATCGAAATCATCTTTTTAAAAAATCAAAAACAGTAAGTTTTGAAATTCTACAAAGATACACAAATATAACAAATATTAAAAAAACTTAATTATAGCCTAACCGTTTAAAATCAAAAAGGAAGAATACTGAATATTCATAATTTACATATGAAAAGTAATTCTAAGAATTTTTATCAAAGAGGGAAAAAATAGCAATAAAAACTTTATTAATAAAAAATCTATAAATCTTCAGAAATTTCTAAAATCGGTAATATTTCCAAAACGGCCTGGAAAACAGATTGTTTAAAAAAACACAGAAAGCCTGTATAAAAATAAAGAAGAACTAAAAAAAAAAATTATTTCATACTTGTTAGGAAAAAAAGTTCAGCATCTCAAATTGTTCAGTAACTTGACTTATGATTTCTTACCTATTAGTGGTTGAACAGCATCGGACTCAGATAGTAAGTATTTGTGGTTGACACAGAGAAATCATCTACGTTGAATAACAAATCGAGCATAACCTGAAACTCAATGGCCTCAACGCAGCGACGAGCAACTAAGTTTTATAAGAAAGTTTTTGTAAATATTTGAGATGCCGTAATCTTTTTGCCTAAAGGACTGCGATTTCTTATATTCTGGTATTATTATTATTTTTAAGATATTATTAAGTGAGTTTTCAAAAAAAAAAAATTTCGTTTTTTTTTAATAACAATCCCTATGGAGTTTTTTAACTTTTGAGAGATTGTAAAATTTTTTTCTTAAAGAGCGAACAAAATATTTTTTTTTATTTTCATTACTATTTTTGAGTCTATGCTTGATTTTAAAAATCGTTATATAGTGAAGGTATGAAATAACCCCAAATACTCACCCAATAGTTTCATATAATGACCTTATGAAAGTAAAATTTCAATGTTGCCATGAAACTGAACTTATTTCCCTATTTTATAAATACCATAACATTTAAAATAAACAAGTAGGCTACAATTGGATATGTATTTACTAATAGATGCATAAGGAACACAATGGAAAAATGAAGAGAACAAAGTTTATCAAAGATCTCCAACCTAAAATTGATAATTTGCTAATAAAGAATGCAAAATAAAAATATAATTTATCCAAATCAAACAACAACTGAAACAAGAATTGTTAATAACTAATTCACATAAAAATTTAGCGCAAAAATTAGAATAAGGCATAAACATAATTGTCCAGCTAATGAAAACTTATTAAGCATATCTCTCTATAAAAAAACAATTTTAATTCTGAAAAGATTATTACTCTATAATTCAATAAATTCGTCAATAATCAAGAAAAAATCATTGTATTTCATGTCTCATAATTGGCTAAATTTCCAATTATATACTACTGATAAGGGATATAAATTGATTTGTATTTGTAGTGACCAACTAGATCGCTACAAGACAACACGATGGTATTTGAGAACATAATATAACACCAATGCACATATTTTTGGAAAATGAAAATCATAACATGAATAACACAATGTAATAAACATCATACTAGATTAAATCAAAGTGATGTTAATACTCGAAAATATTTGTGAAAATCCGACCTCAGGATAGGGCTACGTACTATTATCAATATTTTAGATTCTGAAGTCTTTATATACACTCACATAGTGCACAAAAATAAACATTAAAAGAAAATCACTTATCAAAAATTTTATATTTTAAAAATGAATATTTATTATATATTTAGTATTTAATATATCTATTATATATCTATTTGATAGAAAAATCTATAATATACATCTATGATAAATATCTATAAAGCCCAAAGTATTTCGTATAATATATTACCAACATAAAAATTAGAGACAGATCAGAAGCCCATGATCTATACGATTCAGTCAACCAAATAGATACAATCGCAAAATGCTCATGCAAATCCAAAACGCACCCTAGGACTTGGCTTATCAATAACACAAAGTCTACCACTAAATGAAAAAAAATTTATAAAGGCATACTAACACACTACGCTTTAATACTTTCATAGTAATAAACATACAGTTACTTAATGATACGTAAGTAAAACCGCCAATTTGGTTATGTATAAATTACTAATTGATACCAAACTAAACTCTCATATAACATATCAAATATTCTTAAATGCTTGCAAATCGAGTCGCATCTCTAACAATTCATAATGTCAAACCATTCTAAAAATAAAACCTAATTATGACTTACACCACTCACTCTCTCCTCTTAAATTTTTTACTCTTACCCTGGAAACTTTCCCGCAACGCCGTGGGTTCAATATGAGATTTAGCTCTTGTATCTATAATAGTTTATTTAGCTGATAAATTTTGGTTAGATAATGTTAAAATACTATATATAATTGCAATCACCTAAATTATTTTTACGAGAGATAGCTACCAAAAGATCAGTGAACTAAGTGTAGGTTAATGTAGTTACTTTATCGATATTAAGTAGTGAATTTTGATAATGTTAACAGTGGAAATATATATTTCTAAAATTTATACCTTACATATGTTCAGGTTATGTAGTGTTAGCTTTATTGATGTGAAACCTTTGATATGTATTTTATCGTTGATCAATATGATAGATTGGTTTAGGATATAATAATTTTTTTTAAGTTAGTTAAAAAAAATTACTATGTTAATGTAAATAACAATGATTTTAAATTCATTGAATATTTTTAATTGAATTATAAAAGATATAGGATTAATTAAAAAAACCAAAATGTTTTTAAAACATATATTGCTTACTGAATCTTATTTTTATTAGTGTATACAAAGAACTTATTTTTATTTTATGTTTATGCATAATACATGATCAAATATTACTTAAATCACTTAAAGGGGATAGTGTATGGTGTTTGCACTGCTGCTTTACTGCTTTGGGGTCAATAAAGTACATATTTTTAATAAAAAGTTTGAAATTTTTAGTAAAAACATAATGTTTTAAAAACTTTTTTAATACATAAATAAAAAAAAAATTTATAAATAAGTTTTTAAATAAAAAAAAAACTTTAACAAAATAAAAATGTAAAATAAAGCATATAAAAAAATTAAAACCTAACAAATAAAATAAAACCAATAAAATAAAACTTGCAAAATAAAACGAAACAAAAAAATAAACTTAGAAATAAAAAATTAAAAGCAAATACGATAACAGTAAAAAAATTAAAATCATGAACTAATAAAAACTTAAAACAAATAAAAAAATATTACGAAATGATAAAACTTAAAATTACTTAATACTCTAAATATATATGCAAAACAAAAATTATAAATAAAATGAAACATAAAATAAATAAATAAAATTTTAAACAAAATAGAATCTTAAAAATAAAACATAAAATAATAAAAACTTACAAAACATAATAAAATTTATAAAATAAAAAAAATAAAACTTTAAATAAGATATAATATAAAATAAATAAATAATATTTTAAACAGAATGTAAATGTAAAAATAAAATTATAAAATAATATAAAATTTTACAAAAACAAACAAAGTAAAATTATAAATAAAATTTAAACCTAATAAAAAATTACAAACAAAAAACCGTATGCTTAATATATTATTTTAGTATCTTATACTTTCAACCTTACTATTTGATGTAACTATCTTCTAAAAACTTGTTGTCTATCTGCAAACAAACATGTTTAACAAAAATTTGTTACGTTAACATACATCATAAAAAGAAAATATTTGGATTGGAAACTTTTGAAAAATATTTTAATAGGCTAGGAGGTGTGTTTTGAAAAAATTTAAACGAAGCACTTAAAGGATAAATAATACAAATGAGAATAACAGTGAAAGATTATAGAACGCGAAGACTTATTATGTGTTGGTGCTTTGGATTGAATTACAATGTAATATATTAACCTTCAGATAATACGAAGGCAACAAGAGTCTGTTTTAATATTACACATTTATTAAAAGTATATTTAAATATTTTTAGTATAGTATAGGTCGGTACACTATTATATGACTTAATTATTATATTATAGAGAATAGTATAGAAATTATGACAATCTAAATAATACAATAGATATAGTATAAATTTAAAAATATACTATGCGCCAGAGTGGTCCAATCCTTTTATAATTCTAAGAATTTAGCAGGCCTGGCCTCACGTGATACGGCCGTTTTGGTGTCATCTGTTGTTCCTTTTCAGTATAATTTAATCTTTTAAATATTAAAAGTTTTAGACGAATACTCTTTGTAGCATATTAATATCGGCTCAGACACATATATCAACAGGTAAAGATCCCAAAAAGCCTTTAAAAAAAAGGGCATAATCCAGTTAAAAAAAAAATCTTGGAAACCTGACATCACTTAATAAGCATATTTTGATTTTTAAAAATTTTAATAGGGGTTGTATTATTTTGCTATGATTTTAGTTTATATGTATGAGAATCGCTAATTATAGGCAATGAGCAGTTCACTACTAAGATCACTTCTATATATGACAAATCGAAAAGCTTTCTTTAGAAGGTGTTTTGATTGTTTTTTCACTATTATGAGCGACGTTTATTAT
This sequence comes from Trachelipus rathkii, assembly GCA_015478945.1. Lineage (NCBI taxonomy): Eukaryota > Metazoa > Arthropoda > Malacostraca > Isopoda > Trachelipodidae > Trachelipus > Trachelipus rathkii. Next base: position 695 of record JABUQX010024683.1, on the reverse strand, counting down.
GTTCTTTTAGTTAATAGCTAATGATTTATGACTACTTAATAGCTATTAATATTCCTTGATACATTGGAGTACGAGCCTAAAATTAGAATAAAATTATAAATTATCGTTATTTTTTATTTTTAAAAAATTATATCATCTTATCATTGTTCTCTATGTAGTCGACTATGGCTAAGGCATGAATAGTCATTGCTTAATCATCTTCAGTTGAGACGAGCGATTTAAAGAAGAATGAGCATAATAATCAGAATTAAAACTAACGTAAGTCCCCTTTTAAAGAATACAATATCTGAATTAAAAATTTATCTATATCTTTGAGAGAAAGACACAAATTTATACTTTAGAACACAAGGAAAGTTTTGCATATCTTTCTTGCTTTATGTTGAGCGTACTGGAAGATAATTAGATTATTTTAAGAAAAAGATTGCCCTTTTATCCACAATTACGAAAGTTATACCCGATATTAGCATATGTAGCAAAGACTCTAACCCTCTTTTAAAATTCCGAACTAGATAGCCCTAATTAACTATGTATTAAAAGGTCTAGTTTAAAAATCTTATTATAGGAGTGAAAAAGCCTCCAACATTCAGTAGGAATTGGGTGTGAACAAATAATTAGCATTTTCCCCGATTTTCTGCTAAGTTTAAGCGTAAGACTCACCTTCACCACGCGCACCCCTCAGCAATCAACACAACTCT
>JABUQX010024682.1:50000-62588 GCA_015478945.1 Trachelipus rathkii | reverse complement strand
CATTGGGAATGGTTATTTCTAACTTATTTGGCTACGTATTTAATTATTTTTATACTTGGTAAATATTATAATTGATATTATAAGTACTATAATAAAATAAAGTCATTTATTATATATATATAATAGTTATATATCCTTACCTTAACACCTACGCATTATTTGGTAGACCTTCCCCTGCTAGTTATGAATCTATAACCTAAGAATTAGCTTTTTATAATACATATAATACAATACTTAAAAACCCCTAATGTGCAACTCACACTTCACCTGTTTGTTATTTGAATTGTTATTAAACCCCGACGTTGTAACCTCCCTGTGATCATAGCCGGTGTACAATACCAGAGTTCCAGAATAATAAATTTCATGGGACATCAATAAACCAATTCTCATAACTCAACAACGAAAATATAAGAATAATTAAATGGATACATACAAACAACTAAGCTTTTCCGATACTTTAAACCTCGAATAAACTTTACTTTAATAACCTAGAAAATATACGTTCGTGTACTATAAAGTCCTCCTTCATGTGAAAGAAAAAAATAAAGAGATATTATAATTTACCAATTATTAACCAAACTTAGATCAACTACCAAACATGTTATAATTTACAAGAAACCAAATTAGAAAAGCAATACAGGCAATAAATACATATAAAATAAAAATCAATATAAAATTATATAATATATTATTTATAATTATAATAATATTTTTTATTATTATTTTATTTTATTATTTTTATTATTTTTGATGATTGATTAATTGATTATTAATTGTAATATATATTGATTATTTAAATTATTTTTTTATTGATTTACTTACATATTAAAAATTATTATATCAATATTTAATTATTAATTAAGGAAATTATTATTATGAATCAGATAAACACCCACTATATTATTAATTATTATTATTATTACTAGGCTACTTTTATTAGTGATAAATGTGGATTTTGAGATATAGCTTTTGATAATTTTTTATTTATTTAATTATGTTTTTCCTTTATTTGTATATTTAAATTCTTTGTCATGTTTAACTTTTAAATTTTTTATTTTATTTTCAATTTTATGTTATGTTAAACATTTTTTATTATACGTAATTAAATTGTTTTTTTAAGTTTTTTAAATTTTGGTATAATTATAGTAATTAAATAATGACACTTATTAGAGTTTTTTTTTTTTATTTTTTTTTTCTTTGTTTTTGTTTTTGTTTTTTTATTTTTTTAATTAATTTTTCGCTTATTCATAAACTTTATCAAACATATTCATTGATTATATCTAGTAGCTGCACTATGTAAATAAACACACTTAATATCCTGTAATGAATTTTTATATTCTTATCATATTGAAATTCTTAATTTATTAGTTATTGATTATTTATTATTTTTATATAACTTATAAAAGAGTTTATTTATTAAATCTTTTTTTATCTCTTATATATAAATTAATAGTGATTATAGCCCTTAGTACCATGACAATTATTTTTATATACTAATTATTATAATTTTTTATAAAAATACTATTTTATTATTATTATATAATTATTAATTATTTAGTTTTTATTTGATATTATATTATTATTATGTTAGTTATTTTTATTATTTTTTGTTTGCAATTTTATTGAAATATATATATATTCCCTGTTTTTTTGAATTCACTCAGAGTTTTATAATATTTGTATAGATCCTTGAAATTATTTTATGTTTTATGTTTGGTGCTTTAATTGTTTTAGTTGTTTTTGCTGTTTTTGTGACTTTTATTGTTTTTGTTTTACCACTTCAACCATAGTGGTAGGAATAGACTCTTCTATTTTGTTTCACATACCATTAGGTTCTTTAATAAAATAGTCGTTTCAATATGACCAAAAATACAAAATCACATCATGGAATAAGTGGCCATTTGACCCTATCAGATATAGAATATTTTCATTAATATATTATACTGCATATTTAAAATATCTAATTAGTATTATTTTTCTAATTTTTATTAATATAAAAATATTATATAATATTATTAAAATATAATCTAGGTACTAATAAGCTATTAATTCGAAAAAAATAGATCTATATATATGAATAAGTAAGAATATTATTTATTTATCTGATATTTTTTCATTTTAATTTAATATTAATTTATTTACTGTTGGAGCAGATTTTAAAGACTTTTTGCTAGTCCTCTTGCTTCTTTCTCTCCACAATCTCTTCTCTTTCTCTTCTCTTCTCTACTCTACTTTTTCCTCTTCTTCTTCCTTATATTCTCTCAATTCTTCCTTTTCATCATCATCTTCTCCTTTTCTAGTCATAAAATAAAACAATCTCTCATCTCTCTCTTCCTCATCTCTCTCTTCTCTCTCTCTATGTATAGAATACTCTCTCTCTCTCTTTCATCAGATTATTTTGGTATTTGACCAAATATATACTATATATACTAATACTATAATTATAGAATCCCTATATATACATGGGGTTATATAATAAACTTACTTATATATTATATATATAATACTTACTACAAATAATTATTATCTATCTATTATATATTAAGATAACTGATTAAACATTTGGGTACAAAATACAACTTTTATTTTTTTAAAAAAAGATATACATTTAGAAATGATATATTAACTGAGAAGATCATCAGTAAAGAATTTATTAAGGATGTATATTATAATTAATATATATATAATATATATATTAATAATTAATTATATATATATTATATATATTATATATATCTATATAATATATAATTTATTAATATATTAAATATTATATAATATATATTATTATCTTTAAATATTATATAATATATATTCTATATATATTATAAATATAATAATAATAAATAAATAAAGTATTGTCGTACTTTAAATAAAAATTTATTCATAACATTTTTTAAAAAAGTGAAAAATAATAAATAACAATTCAAATATCATTATCACACTCCTTAAAAAATTAGGCCCACGTGTATTTCCAATGTCTATCCGCTAAGTATGGCTTTATTATGTAAAAATCATATCTAACGTATAAAGATAATTCAGAAATAACGGAAAGTGTAAGCCTAAATTGAAACATATTATAATTAATCTCTTTAATAAATTTAATATACGACAGAATTTTGAGAATCCGCGTGGCCCGGAGAAAGAGCCCAGCTATGTCTAAAAATCATAATAAATACCCTAAAAGATATATCACAAACTCCATCATTCTAAAAAAATTTTAATTTTTATTTTTATTTTTTTAAATAAAAATGTCTCTTGTATGTTTTATTTATTATTTTTTTTTTTTATATTTATGGTTTCATATCTGTAACCTATCGTTTTGTTTAGTCCATAGTAAATTTATATATTAAATTTTTGATATATATAATATTATATATCATATAAATAAAATAAATATAAATAATATATATATAATAAATATCTAATCTGTTCAAATATACCTGTAAACAAGAAACCCAATTATAAATTATTATTATATAATTACAATATTATATTTGTATATATAAATTAATGTCTATAATATAAAATATATATATAATTTTATAGTATATATATTTCATGAATAAATGTTAAAATATAATAATAAAAAATTATTTAAATAATATTAATAAAATAATAAAAATATATATATTAATATATATATCAGAGGTGGGCACCCCAGCTCATTTAAAAAGGACTAGTCCGCTAGCGTCCCCGCACCTCAGATAACCGTATCGTCAACTCTTTATGCGTCACCTCCCACCTATTAGACCATCAAACCTCCCGCGTAGTGCAAGTCCCACTCCGCACGTCTCCACTAATAACGTGCACTTCCACAAAAAGGTTTTAATATTAAATACTAAATTGTATTATATATCCTTACAAAAAATTTATTTATGATATTATATGAAAATTGAATGAATATTTACAAAAATCTCAAGAGATTTTCCTCTCCTCCTCAATGTCATTTCTTTCAAAAAACAAGATATCCATATATACCTATTCCAAAAAGTATTAGCTGCTCAAAATTAAAAGCAGTAAAAGCTGATCTCTTTGCCCTCAAAATATCCCCAACAGCTTACAAATATTCGCCTCTACAGCAAGCAGACACTAGGGGAGTTATTATATTTTAATGAACAAGTTCAACAAAATCGCCTATGCTGAAAGGGAAAGATTCCTTGGTGAGGAAGTGCGGGTGTTAGTTCGCTTCCAGCATTCCATTGCTAATTTCAGGTCCTCACCTAAATCATTCAGCCTCCCTTCTGAAAATTTTTTTGACACCCTGTTCACCATAGTAAGTCTATATCTTTCATATAGTTTTTAAGTAGAATCCAAAATGGAAAGGCCTCTCTCCTGCAGAGTCGATGATAATGCTACGTATCAGCTCAGTAGCTATATAGTATTTATATATATATATATATAATATATATATAATATTATATAATAATTTTAACTAACGGTATATATATATACTAATATATTATTTAAGTAATATATATATATATATAGTATTATATTAAGGTTATGCGTGATATCTGTATTATTAATCAATTCGTGTAAAACCCACAATATATGTAACTATATATAGTGAGTAGATAAACTATGATATATAGTATATATAGTATACTATATATACGGTATATATATTAATTTTACTATACATTATATTAATAACCATCAGTATTATATAAAGATTACGGTAATAGTATGTATGTAAGGTAATATCAGTATATAATATATATATTATATATAATACACCCTCTAACACCCCCCCCACTTATATACTAGTACTAGAATATAGGTTTTATTCAGGTATATATATAGAACACTATATACTAGTATAATATAATATATATTTATAAATATTATATATAATATAGGTAATATAATATATATAGTATTATATATATTAGAATATTATTAATATATATAATTATATATATACCATATATATATACTATATACAATACACCCCTACTACTATATCTTACCGTATATATATGGTTAATATAATATTATATATATATAAAATTATATGTAAAATATCAAAGAATATACCTTATATATATACGTATAATACTCTTGTGCACTTTTCAATCAAAGTTCCATAGAGTACTGTATATAATGTAGATCTATATTATAATAATATATTATATAATATATATTAACCTATATTATATGTATATATATTATATAGTATATTATATTATTTATTTATATACTATTATATAATATATTTGTATATAGATTAAATAATATAAAATAATAAATAAAATAATATATTGGAGAAGAAATAAAAAACTTTAATTTAACCAGCAGAAATCAGTAGCAAAATAATATTTAATAATTATTAAAAGTTATAAAAGAGTAATTAATAGCGATTTAGTCTATAAAATCAATTTTAAATGTTAATTTATTATATATAGGGTACCATTAAGGAAGTTGACATTTTTTGGAATAATTATTAAAAAACAATAAGTCCTAGACTAAAAGTATAATTAGTTATTAACTTAAAATAAAAATCATAAAATTTCTTTATTATAATCCAATATAAATTCTAATAAGTAAACCTATACTTTCATTAATTTCAAAAAAAGTCGTGCGGACCAAAAGAAACCGGGAAACTTTTTTTATACCGCACGTGCCAGCCGGATGAATATCTCTCTGCCCCACGACTCCCGCACCTCCGCTAGTCCAGCACCTATTGCTGGTTCCGTCGGAGCCGAACATACGGACTCTGCAAAAAAACTAAAGTCGAATTGCCCACCTCTTGATATTGAGTATACTATATAATAAATATTCCAGAGTTGTAGCCACCCGCGACTTCTATTTTAGTTGGTAGTTCCGCTACGTCCCTCCCACCTCGAGAAAACGTAGTCCGCTAGTCCTCCGCACCTATTCAGACATTCAAACCTCGCTTATCGCAAGTCCGCACAAATCCTGCAGTTCTCCGGTTCCCCTCCCCTTGCTAATACTGTGCGACATACAAAAGCATTTTTAATATTAAATTCTAAATAGTACATATATCCTTACAAAAAAAAATAATTAATTAAAATTATAATATTTAATATGAAAGAATTTGAAATTTAATGAATAGTTTAAACCAATTAATCTTCTATATTCCTCCCCACATCTCTCAAAAAAGTCGTCTTCAATAGGACAGAGGATTCCCATATATACCTCTTCAAAAAGTTAGTCTCAAATTAAAAGTAATTAAGCTTATCTCTCTTTTACGCCTCAAAATATCCCCACCAAACTAAATATATCGCTCTACTAGCCGTGGCATAATAGGGCATAGAGTGCGATTCATATTTGTTATTTGATCAATGTGATCAACAAATTCTGCCTATGCTAAAGGAAAGATGTCCTTGAATGAGAGGAGTTGATAATAAACTTCCAGCTAGTCCAATTTCTAAATTAATTTCCTCTATACCTTTAAATTCATTCTGATTCTCCCTTTCTAAATATTTGGACCATCCTCTGCTCACTCCATAAGTTAAGTTCTATCTTCCTAAGACTTTTGTTATAATCCATGAAAGTCTACTCTTTCAGTATTCTATGCTCTAATGCAATTCGTATTCAGTTCTTTTTTTTTTTTGGTAGTCTTTTTATCTATATATGTATATATATATAATATCTTATATATATAATCTAAAAAATTATTTATATATATACTATAAGTCATATATCAATTAATATAAAAATATTATATATATATATTTTACACTTTAATATATATATAGTAATTATATCCTCTCAATATATATATATCAATAATTATATTGAAATCGTATACTATATAATATATATATATATTTATTATTTTATATATATAATATATATATTATATACTTATATTAGATATAGGAAATAGTATACTATATATACTTATATATATTTACACTTGACACGTCCGCTCACGGCTAGAGCCTTATTCAAGCAGGTGGTGTTATCTATATATTATATATACTCTATATTATGTAGATGATTTATAATTGTTTAATAGGAATAGGTATACTAGTACTCATAAAATATATTATATCTAGTTAATATATTATATATATATATATATATATAATTATATATATATATATATATATTTTTAACTAATAATATAATATAATATATATTATTAATATATACTTATATATATATATATATATTATTATATTATATAAATATATATATTAATATATATATATACATATAATATACTTCTATATCATAATATTAAATAAATAATACTTATATTAATATATTATATATATAATATATATACTTATATATTATCATTATATATATCTATATATAATATTATTACATTAATTATTATTTATATTTAATCAGCTTTTATGTATTATTTCATAATATTATAATATTTATTACTATATATTTAATAATATATTATATGCTTACTTTTGCTAGAGAACCTGATGGTTTTTACACAGAAATGATTAAATAGATGCCATTTAATAACATATAGTAAATAATAATAATAATTAAAGATATATATCATAGAGTGTAATAGCCATTCGTCTAAATATAATCACATTTAAAATAAGTATTTATTAGATATGCGTACCTATTAGAGGATTAGTAGCAGAATATATTTGTAAGTACTTAATTATAGAAAAACAATAAGTCTATAGACTAAAAGTATAATAGTTATAAACATATAAACATAAAAATTATATTTCTTATTATAACAATATAACATTGACAAAGTAACTATTAATTTTTCATTTTTTATAAAATGGTTACATAAAAGAGGCGAGAACTTTTTTGATATGTACCGCTCTTGCGCAAGTCCCACTAATATCCTGGCCTAATACGCATCCTCCGCACCTCCCACTAGTCCCACCTATTCTCTTAGTCCGCTCGAGCGGACTAGCGAGAACTAAAGAGCGAGAAAGAAGTGCTCCACCTCTGATATAAATTAGTATACCGGATTAATGTTAATATCCATAATTATACTATTATTTTTTATCATATATATATATATATATATTATATATATTATAAATATAATTTATATTTATATATAGATATTATATTTCTAAATTATTTATAATAATAAAAAATAAAATAATATATATATATAATAGAAATATTATGTATATATAAATATATTATATTCATTCAAGCCAGTTGGTCTAATTCGTGCTCCTGAAGAGACTTTTCTTCTCTTGTTTACAGAACCATCATAGATTCGACACATATATTGGAGGCTCTAGACAAGTTAAGATTGTACTATATATGTTCGTGAAAAATTATTAGTTTCTCTGTCAAAGTCATTATTTCTTAATTTTCTTTGAATGCAATGGAAGTCATGAGCTGCCCTTTGAAAAGAGAGAAAACGAAACTGGAGGATCAAAAGTTGAATAGAGAGAAAATTAGCCAGGAACAGCAAAGAGCGAAGAAAGTAGAGGTAATCGGAAAAATTAATACATTTTCTGCAAAAGAAATAAAAATTTGTTATATCGAAATATACAGCTTGTAGTTAGCCTACGCGGGTAGGGTGTAAGCCGAAGCGGGTAGGGTGTAAGCCGTAGGGCACCATCTGAGCATACGTGGATAGGGTGTAAACAGTAGGGAGCCATCTGATCATACAGGGGCAGGGTGTTAAAAAAAGGGCACCATCTGAGTATACGGAGAAGGGTGTAAAAATAGAGAACCAGCTAAGCATACGGGGATAAGATGTAAAAAGTAGGACACTATCTGAGTAATAATAAATGATTCCCCATTTAACATAGAGTGTTGGGATGAGATGAAACATTGTTGTAGTAGTACAATGATTAATTTTCACTACCTTTGCGCTTTACAAACACGAAACATCTACAGCGGACATCTCCACATTACTCAATTTTAACAAAAATTTCGTTAGGCTCTACCCTCCCTTTCTTCAAATACTACACATACCAAACTTGGCATCAACAATCAGTTGTTATTCACAACTTGCAAGCACATGAATCACGCTGATATATATATATATATATATATATATATATATATAATATATATAATTATAAGCATATATATTATATATATATATATATATATATATATATATATATATATATAGATATATATAATGTTTTGGAGTAGAAAATATTTAGAATCAGATCACGTTCATAAATATTTCTGAAAACTCCAAAAAACATAAAAAATGTATTTCTTCAAAAGAAAATATATTTGTTTTTAATATTTAATTTTTTAATTTTAACCTTTTTTTTTTATATTTTATAAAGACGCACGAAGGATTTAGTAATGAAACTAGTAAAAAAATAAGATTTGAATTTTTTTCTTTCGTAATAATAATAATAATAATAATTAATAATAATTAATAATAATAATAATAATAAATAATACAACAAAGCTAAAAAATACAAGTAAATAATAAATAACTAAAAATACATAATAATAATAAATACAAACAATAAATACAAAATAACTCCCACTATACTAAATAAATCAAAAATAAATAATAATACTCATCACCACCCACCTTCTCATTAATATTTCTACATATCCAAAATAATTAACTCCACAACTAATAAATTAACATCAACTATAATACTCTACATCAATATCCATCATAATCTTAATATTCCAATAAAATATAATCACTTAAATAGTTAAATACTGTAGAAAATTCCAAACCAAATATTACATAATACTAAACGCCCGTCATTACACTAACTCTGACACCTCCAAACCAAATACTTCAACATAACTTATTCAAAATCATTAATATGAAATTCATTACAAAATATTATCTTAATATAATTCAACATAATTAAAATAAATATCATTTAAATTCCCAAACTAATTAACATAATAATTCTAATTATCTAACTTAAATCCTCATCAAATTCATTATTACATCATATTACCCCATACTATCATAACCATATACATCTATCATCATTTCTACATTAATCCGTATTACACTATCATCACTCTTTACTATATCTAATTATATACTTTACCATGTAGATACTTTACAGAATTCAATATATGATGCAATAACCATCCAATCGATAAAAATAATTTACTAAATAATAATTACAAGAACTCTATATAATAAAATAAACACAATAACAATAACAATAACAATAACAATACAATAACAAAAATAACATATAACAATAACAACATCACCAAAACTACACTCAATCACATCAATAATAATAAAATACTACATACACAATAATCAATAACACTAGCCAAAATCAGATAAATCAATACAATAGTCCGACACCTAACTATACCAACTATAACTATTATGTAAACTTTACAAATATCTATACTGATTTCTCTTTATACCTATATGTTACCAACCCCGACACCATAACGACTCGATACCAAAAAAAACACCAGAACCACCCAAAGATGAGTTAAGTTAACATAAGAGCTATTCATCTCTGTCAAAAACTCGCATAAACCCCAAATATACACACCTCTCAACTCAATCATTTGACCGATCCTAAACACACACGCTGTAACATCGCAAAACACACTTTTTTTACTTACGCCTCAAAGTACATAATAAACCATAATTTCTATTATTATATATATATATATCTACTTAATATATATATATATCAGATACGACTCTCAAAAATATATTTCATTAATATATATATTATATAATATATATAATATAATAATATATACTAATTACACTACTATTATACTAATAATAATATTAAGTATCATACTATCAATATAAATTTTATAATTTATAACTAATTATATATCATAGCAATATATTAATAATATAGTAATAACTAAACTATACATATATACCTACATATATATATAGATACTAAATATATATTATACATCATATATACATTATAAGATAATATGATATATACTATATATATACTATAATATATATATATATTGTCTATTGCTCCTTACTGCTTACGCGCAAAAAGGTTATCAGCAGAGAGGAGAGAGGAAGAGAAGAGAGAAGAGAAGGAGAGATGAGAGAGAGAGAGACTGAGAGAGATTAGAGAGAGAGAGAGAGAGAGAGAGAGACGAGAGAGAGAGAGATCAAACCACTTGATAATTTACATGCATATATACAATATATATATATATATATATATATATATATAATATATATATATATATATATATATATATTATATAATATATATATATTATATATATACCATATATATATATATAATATATATAATATATTATATTAATATATATATATATATATATATAATATATATTAAATATAAATATATATATATATATTATAATATATTTAATACTATATATATATATATATTTTTTATAAAGTAAAATATTATATATATATATATATATATACCATATATATATATATATATATATTTACCTATATATATATATATATTATATATTATAATATATATAATATATAATATATATATATATATATATTACTATATATCTATTAGGGCTGTACCGGAACCAGAATTTTTTGGTTTTTTCGGCCGGAACCGGAAACTTTCCGGAACCTGGAAAAGTTCCCTTTCCGGAACCGGAACTTTTTGACTTCCGCTACAACTTACATTATTCTACCTTAAACTGTTTTGGATTAACAAGTGGACTCTCGTCTAGAAGTATCTGGCATCTTGACATATCCATACTGTGAGCTCTTGGTTTCTATAAGCCAAAATTTGGATAAGCGGATCAATAAATTTATTAAGAAAATAAAGTAATATATGATGTATAAAGGTTACCAGACGGGTCTTCAAAATTTAAAAAGCTTTTTATTATAGAAAATAGCAATTTATTTTTAATAAATAAGTCTCTTTTTCAGTATAAGCGTAATTAACAATTTATATTTTTGCTATCTGATACAGATTTTCCACAGTTTTTTTAAACTCCTTTACAAACATGGAGAGTTGCCAAACTTTTAATTTTAACTACATCTTTCAACAAACATTTCAATATTATAAACATAAAATTTTTCATCTATTCATTTTTCAGGTTTCTAATTATGGAGGAACCTCTTGTGAATTAAATTTATTTATAAGAACTTATCTTAATATTTTGTATTATATTATGTTATTTGTACTCTATATAAAAGTTAATTTATATCATAAATTTTAATATAATATAAAAATATAAATTAAATAATAATATAATAATACTTAAATTATACATAATAAAATATAATAATAAATATAAATAATTACATAATCAATAACTAATTAATAATATATATAATAAATAATTAAACATATAAATAAATAAATAACCTATTACAAAATCATATTGAAATAAATTCTGATGTAGATTGGGTTTAGCAATTGATTATTATTGATATATTTGATGTTGGTGATTCCATAATAATGTATCGTTTTTATATGAGCTGATATCACTAAATACGTGCAATTTGATCTTGAGTTCTTGACACAATGGTAGCCTACTCCGTGCCTATATGGAATAGCAAATATATTTATGAATTTATTACCTTTTTTCACATAGACGGGTCTGTCACATATTTTATATTACTCAGTGTATGTAAATTAATTATCTATATTATATATATTATATATATATATATATGAAATTATATATATTAATGTAGTATAT
>JABUQX010024682.1:25000-42500 GCA_015478945.1 Trachelipus rathkii | reverse complement strand
ATTATCACTTTTTATAATCATAACCATGGTTCTGAAGTTTTATAATGACGCTTGCCAAAAGGATAAGGAAATGAGCATAATAAAAAAGCTATTTAAGGAACTATGCTATGGTTCTTTTTGGCAATGGATCCTTGAAACTGTAATAGTATTGAAAATGTTTGAGAGAAGCACCATATCTTTATTAAATGGAAAAATGGTCAATCTATATGCAACATTCATCCCCAAAAAGAGTCACAATGCAGCCTCTTGGTTCTTAGTCTTCCAATACCATAATTTCAGAATCTGATACTCAAATGTACTGGATGAAATAAAAAACATTTTCCGGGAAAGATTCTTTCCTTAATGCTTGAAATTTAAATCAAAATGGAATATCTTCATAATCTGCATCTAAACTTTCTTCCTCAATATTCCATTGCAGGAATTCTTCCGAAATAAATATTCTCTCTCTCTCTCTCTCTCTCTCTCTCTCTCTCTCTCTCTCTCTCTCTCTCTCTCTCTCTCTCTCTCTCTCTCTCAAACGATTTATAACCTTGACACGTGAAAACGAAAGTTATTTTTATTGAATAAAGAGTTTCAGATTATTATCGAAATGAAAGATACAAGAAATAATTAATAAAATGCATGATATATTGAACACTAACGAAGCATATGTGAAGGTTTGATTCATAGAGAGAAACTCTTATTATATATATATATCATAGCTGGGCATGCCGCAACGATTTTCGGCTTGTTTGGCCACTCGGCTACGCACTATCAATTTATAGCCGTAGTCGTAGCCGAAATTTTTTTTTAAATAGTCGGACAAGCCAACGACGCACTGCATTTTTCCGCGGCTATCGTTTCGGCTATGGAATTTTTTTAAATTAATTAAGTGAACCCTAACTCCGTTCTCCCTGATGACAAGTCACTTTCGAAAACGGGTTTTATATTGGTATGAAAAAGGCGTGGCATTGTAGTGATAAGTGTGTAATAATATTTTCAGTCTTAGTTCTATACTAATACGAATAAGATGTTTTCAAAAGCTAAAAGAAGAAAAGTGCAACCTGTTTTAAACACGCAGTTTTATTCAAAATTCCTTTGTGATGTTCTTGTCATGTTATTATTTTATTAATTAGGTATTATTATTATTATGTTACTAAGTAATTAAGTAATAATTATTATAATTACTAATTTACTGATTAGTAGTTACTAGTTACTAAGTAATTAATTACTAGTAAAATATATATATAAAAAATTAATAATATATATATAATATATATATATATATATATATATATATATATATATATATATATATATATATATATATATATATATATATATATATATATATATATATATATATATATATATATATATAATATATATTATATATATATATATATATATATATATATTATTATGATTATTATAAATAGTATGTATATATGTGTTATTATTATTATTTATATATATATATATATATATATATATATATATATATATATATATATATATATATATATATATATATATATATATATATATATATATATATATATACTAATTAGATTTCATTAATTTATCAGATACTGAAATTTAATTAAATAATTTGTATAAAGTATAAACATAAAATTATTAAAATAATTAAATACATGGATAAGTTTGTGACTAGGACCAGAGGTGTTTCTGGAGACAGTTCAGCCGCTGCCAGTAGTAGCTTAAGGAGCAGCTCTCCCATTTTAAATGAGAGCTGTGACATGGACAGCCAAAGATCTCTTACTGATCCTGTCACTGTAACCCTTGATTGTGAGGAGACGAGGGATCCTGGAAACCAAGGCCAAGAGGGCAACGAGGATGCCGTCAAAGAGTTGAAAAGCTATTTGCTCACTCTTGAGAGGTAAGAAACTCGCCTCCATGCTATAGTAAAGACTAAAGACTAAAGACTAAAGAGCATAGTAAAGAGTAAAGACTATAAAGTAACCAAATTAAATCTTTAAATAAAATCTAGTAAATTAACTTTTTTTGAATTTTTTCATGATTGAACATTTAAATATGAAATTACAATAGTCAAATTCAAAAAAATTAAAAACTTCTATTTATTTCAGTTTCTTCATCTTTGAAAAATTTTTGAGGACTGATGAGAAAGTTGATGGGGTGTCTCTTAGGAAGATTCACACTGGTGTTGCCAAGTGTAAACATCCTGCCTGCAAAGGGAAGAAGGGGCTTTCCTACAGCACCCAGACAAGGTCCCACCTCAAGCAGCATTACAAGCATGTAAGTTTAAATAATTATTAATTAAATAATTTAGATAAGATCACAACAACTAACTGGTGTTGCTAGTTAATTAGTTATCAAGATTTAAACACTCTTGTATAAAGTCTTGATACTTTATACAAATGTTATCAAAGAAAATTAAAAAATTTGTAATTAAAGTTTGTATTATTTTTATATACCAGATGCACAATGACCTTCTCCCTCACCTCTCTGCAGCCATTGAAGGGCTTAGCAAGCGCGGTCGCTCCAGTTCAAGGGAGAGTGAGTCTCGCAAGCGTCAGATGTCTCTGGATGAGAGCTTCAGGTCAAAGTTCAGCCAGCAGAGAGCAAGACAAGGTTACACCAGGTGAAAAAATTCAGAAACATAATATTAGTTATTTTAATTGAACTCAATTTTTTTTAAATAGGTATATGAGCGACTTAGCGTCTTCACGTTTTAAAAATATTTTTATTAAAAATTTAAAATATATTGATTTATTAACTTAATTACTTTTTCATCATTAGGTGGTTCATTCATTCAATGATGCCACTGGATTTAGCTGATGATCCTTACACGAAGGAGATGTTTTACCTCATTAATCCCGAGTTTCATCCCACCTCAAGGAGGACTTTGAGCAGGGATATTGAAAAGCTGATGCAAAAGGGGAAGACTCGACTGATAAACAACCTCTTCCACCAGAAGTGGGTGGCCACTACAGCCGACAGTTGGACCGCCCACAATAGGTCCTTCTTGGGAATGACAGTCCACTGGATTGACAGGGTCAACCTCAAAAGGTGCCATGCAACTTTGGCGGTCAGGGAGGTGAAGGTAAGAAAATTAAAAAGTTAAATTTTGTCATTTTATACCTTAGTCTCATAACCATAAGAACATATGAGGTGTAAATATTATTTAATTTACAGACTAAAACAATAAAATTATTGTCTTTAGGAAAGGCAAACTCACCAGTTACTGGGGAAACTAATCACAGAGATTCATCATGAGTTTAGCATCCACGGTAAGGTGAAGGCCACCACTACGGACAATGGCACCAACTACGTGGCAGCCTTCAACGCCTTTGGTGAGTCCAACCAGGACCAGGAGAACCTTCCTATGGACCCTGATTATCCTGACTTGGAGATTGTGGATCTCCAGGAGCTCCTGAGGGCTGAGGGTGACAACCCAAGTCTGCCGCCTCAACACCGCTGCAGGTACTTAGAATTCGCGAAAACTAGTGCTAAATGCTACTAATATATATTAATAATATTATTAAGTAATAAGTATTAACAAATAAAGATTTGTCATTTAAGATTTAACTAATAATCTTTGAATTTCTTGAATTAAATATCTTATTGTTTCAGTGCTCACACACTCAATCTGTTGGCGACAACAGATGTGAGTGATATACAGGGCTGGAGCAAGGGGGGCTCACAGTGGAGGAGGACCATAGCTAAGATCCAGGCCCTGTGGAACCTTCAGAACAGGGCCCCAGTGGTGGCCAACCAGATCAAGATTGTCGCCAAAAGAAAACTGAAGACTCCTGTGGTGACAAGGTAGTAGTAGTTACTATTAAAAAAAGAAATTTAGCGTAAGAAATTGTTGCCGATTAATTATAGACAAGTTCATTTTATAAGTTTTTGATATTTTATATAAAGTTATATTTATTTCTGCAGATGGAACTCCCTATATGATAGTGTGATGGTCCTTCTGGAGGTTTTAAGGGTCGAAAACCAAATGGATGCCATAAACACCATCCTCATCAAGCAGCCCAAGGGAGGTTCCCCTCTCACAGAGGTAGACGTCGAGGTAAATATAAAGTATTTTTAAAGTAGCAATTGCTCTTTTAATATTTTTATTTATAATTTAATAAATTTATTAAATTATAAATCTCCTCACAAACCCAAACCCCCTCCATTAATCCCTGTTCTGTACCTGTACCATCGCTCTTGCTTGCCCAACACTCATATCGCTACTTCGTAAACAATCTCTAACTGAATATATCCACCTTTTTTTCCGGTCGTCCGACAGGCAAAACACTCTCACATGTGCTCTTATACACTTTCTTAACCAATATGGTGTTCTCCACCTTCTCCACATGTCCAAACCATCTTACAAAATCCTCATCAAATTTGGCAGTCTTTTCCCTTACCCGCAAGACACGCTTCCATGATAAACTCGTTCCTCATCTTATCCAATCTCCTAACTGCCAAGAACGCCCTCAGATTGTCCATCTGTACAACCCTCACTCTTGATCTATTCGCCCTATTCCATACAGATACCTCGCTCTCGTGCTCCCGTATTTTTATTAATAATCAATTATGCTTACGTAACTAAGCAATATATTAATTTTCACTCTTTCAGGTCATGAACGAGTACACATTGGTCATGCAGCCTGTGGCGCAGTGTCTTGATATGCTTCAGGGGGAGAAAAGGGCATACATGGGCACCCTCCTACCCCAACTTTGGTTGATGAAGACCAGCCTTGAGGAGAAGAGTGAAAATATTCATCTTGTGTATGCAAGGCCACTAGTACAGGCCCTCCTCAGTGGCTATGAAAAGAGGTTTGGCCACCTCTTTCAGAATAGGGATCTCCTTATGGCCACTGCCCTTCACCCCTCCTTCACCCTTAAGGCCCTAGAAAGCATTGCACCTGACATGGTGGAGGAGATCGGGGACAGGATTACCCGGAAGATAGGGGACTCCATCAAACCCACTGAGAAACAGCAGCAGCGTCAGCTTGGCCAGCCAACAGAAAAAGAACCCCACAATTCAGACGCACTCCTATTCAGTAAATTGTTTTCTAGAGTATTGGTACGCAGAGCAAGCCAGCAACAGGATGTGGAAATCGTCATACGAAAGTCCATGGAGGAGTGGGTGCCCTCTCAAGAAGATCCGAGCTGTTCCTGTTTCCCCAACCAGCATAGGGAGATATGGATAGATCTATTTATAAAATATAATACCCCCATTCCTAGTTCAGCAGCTGTGGAGAGGTGCTTCAGCGCGGGTGGGGACATCCTCAGGGCCAAGAGATCGTCCTTGAAGGAGGAAAGGTTTGAGGACCTTCTTTTCCTCAAAGGAAATATGGACCTCCTGCAGGAAGTGATTAGCCAGGAGGACATGGAGGAGGAAGAGGACCTATAGCTATGAAAGTATTTAACTATTTATGTAGTTAACATTTAATAAAAAAATTAAATAAATCTGTTTTACTATCTTATAAAAGGTTTAAAATGTAAAGGCATGCTTTCGTTATCGCGCAAAAGTTTACTTTGTAATTTAACGGTATCGCCGTAGGATAGCCGAATAGCCGCATAGTTAATGCCGCACTGAGGTTTTCAAAAATGCAGTCGGATAGCCGACGACGCACTAGTTAGGTGGGGCAAAGCCGAATAGCCGGGATGACGGACCCGAAAATTCATAGCCGCGTCTGTGCTTCGATATATATATATATATATATATATATATTTATCATAAAGATAGTTTTATCCTTAATATACATATATATATATATATATATATATATATATATATATATATATATATATATATATATATATATATATATATATATATATATTATTCTTAATCAATGTACCCTAAGTTGCTTTGAGGATTATATTACAACAGACACATTTTAAAACACATTTTAATTATTTAAAAACATTAAAACTGATAACATTAGACGAGCTTTCGTTATAATAACCTTTTTCAAGTCTATCTAAATTCACAATAAAAGCAAAAACTTTTTAATATTTGAAATATGAATAATTTATGGATCGGTTGGTTGGTCGAATAACAGACTTTTGTAGAAAGGTGAAAGTTTCATAAATTCATTTTGAATCGAGTCGATCCTGCACTCTCCAGAGCATCTGTTGTAATTGGGGAGATTGTAGAGGCAAAAGGCTTCCGAGATTTTTCTTTTATTTGTATTTTGGATATTTCTAATGTTTGTCATATTATTGAGATGGATTTGGTGGTTTTTTGTTAATCTATGGTGTGTAAGAGCTGAATTTTCATAATGTGTATCGAGGTCATGTTTGTGTTGTTTTTTCCTGCGTGTGAAGTCTATAGTTTCGCCGTAATAGTTACTATTGCAACACCTGCAATAGTAACTATTACGGCGAAACTATTGTAATTTTAATCCTCAAAGCAACTTAGGGTACATTGATTAAGAATATATATATATATATATATAATATAATTATATATATATATATGCCCATATATATATATATATATATATACAGCAGTATATATATATATATATATATATATATATATATTGCAGTATATATATATATATATATATATATATATATATATATATATATATATATATATATTTTTATATATATTAAATATATATATATATATATATATATATATATATATATATATATATATATATATATATATATATATATATATATATATATATATATATATATATATATATATTATAATTACTAAAAAATATACGTTGCCCAATTTCAGTTTTTAAATAAATTAGCAAACATTTGCAAATGTAAACAAGTAAGGCCTCACTCAGAGCAGGAAAAATAAATAAAAAAAAAATCTTAGCTTTTTTTATTTTATTTTTTATTTTTTATCGTTTGCTTATTTTTCTATTATATGCCATTATTTTTTCCTGTCCCATATCTAGATATTTTCGAATGTTTATGTCACGTAAGTTATTGATATATATTTATGCTGTACATATATATATATATATATTATATTTTGAAAGGTTATATATATATATATATATATATATATATATATATATATATATATATATATATATATATATATATATATATATATATATATATATTTTATATATATATATATATATATATATATATATATATATAAGTAGTAACTCACCGTCCGGACCGGTGGCAGCGATTTCTCAAAAAGTATAAGAGATATTTGCTTTAAACTTGGAATATAATCTATATATGGGATAAGGACGAATCCGTGTAAATTTCAAGTCTGTAGGATGTATATAGAGGGTGGTCACCCCCGAGGGTGGACGCCGATATAGCGCTTACGCCCTTGTGGCGTGATCTGCGTGGGTGAGTTTAGGCCTAACGAGAGTTAGATTCGAGCGTGATGACGTAATCTCGGCGCAGCCGAGATTACGTCAGCGCGCGAGAGCGCGCGCGCACACACACACACACACACCCACCCATATTATTATTATTATTATTATTATTTTTATTATTACATCGAAGAAGTGTTTCCGGAGGAAACACTTCTGAGTTGTTTTAATATCCCTTCTGCGTCTCCTTCGTCACCTTCAGCGTCTCCACCGTCTGCGCTTTGTTTTGCGTTCGAATTCGATTCAGTCTCCTTCGGACTTTTTGTGTCTGTCTTTGGTTAGCTTCCTTAGCCATCGACTCAAGCTTCCAGGTTCGCGCTGGCCCGCAGGGCCTGACCTGTCAGCGATTCCGGCTCCACCCAGCTCCACGCCCCGCCTCGCACCGTACGGCACCGCACCGCACCGCAACCGCGCCGTAGCGCTCCGCTTCCGACCTATCCTCTGAATTTTTTATTATTATTATTATTATTATTATTATTATTATTATTATTATTATTATTATTATTATTATTATTATTTTTATTTTTATTATTATTATTATTATTATTATTATTATTATTATTATTATTATTATTATTATTATTATTATTATTATTATTATTATTATTATTATTATTATTATTTTTGTTATTATTTCCACCGTGGTTTCTTCTTATCCTATTACTGAGTTCAATATACATCTACATGGGTTAGTTATCGTATTGGGGTTAAAATTTGAGATGGGGATGTAACCCTCGTCGTAGATTTAGCGTTGGCATCCCCTGGATCCCTGAAGGGGGCCCCGCCCCATTAAAAATCGAAGTGTTCGTAATTGGCTGAAATTTGGTGAGGGATTCAGAGTTGAATTCTAGAAATACTTGTATGTGAATCTTATGCTGGCTCCACCGGTGCTGGGTTTACTAGTGGTGCCGAGTTAATAAACATTCGTATAACAACAATGTTGGTGTCCTTATAAGGGTTATCGAGGTCGTAGAGTTCGAATATGATGGTTATAAGTCCGTATGTAGGGTGTCTAGGACCCCCCCCCATTAGGGGGTCCCGACTGAAAAAAGAGCACAGAGTGCAAAAAACAAAGGAGGAATGAAGAAGGATGAAAGATGAATAAGGAGGGAAAGAATGAAGAAGGAGTCTGACTCAGAGGAGTAGGAGTTGACAGCTGCACCGGTGCTGGCTCCGGTGCGGTGCCGAGTTATTAAATATTTGTGTAATGATACAATATTGGTGTCTTTATATATGTTTTCGAGTCTGTAGATTTCGAAAATAATGGTTTCAGAACCATCAAGAAATAAAATTTCTTATTCTTTTTATGTTTATAACTTACAAATTTACGTTTTTACATACCTTAAAGCAGTAAATCACTAAATCAAACACCATCCATCTACCTTCCTGTCACCCTCCTGTCCAATTGTGATCTATTGATCTATTGATTAAGGTCATATTTTTACTAAAATTGTAACGTTTTACATACCCTAAAGCAGTAAATCACTAAATCAAACCACCATCCAGCCAGCATCCAACCTCCCTCCTGACCATCTGTGATCTATTGATCTATTGATTAAGGTCACATTTTGAGTATCATTTTTGGATAAACATAACATAAAATCAAGTTCTTTATACAAACATCAAACAATATATGTTGACGTAACAAAGTTTTCACAGTAATAAAGCTTACTTAGCATCATCTGAACTATGAATATAACCCACAACGAGAAACTTAGCCCATCTTAGACAGGAATAAATGGTTAACGTTAACAAAGTTTCACACTTAACACCAGTAAAGTAACTAACATAACATCCAAAAACGTAACTTATTCACACTTTGTCAAGCGTGTCTCTAACATAACAATGTTAATTTTACATTAACATGGTAATATGTAACAAAAATTTACCATAATCGTGTATAATTATCATACAGACCAATGAGTATACTCTAACGTAACAAAGTTTTCACATTAATAAAGCTAACATAGCATCAACTGAACTAAGAATATAATGTACAAAGGCAAACCAGACACATCTTAAGCAAGAATAAACTGCTAACCTTAACAAAGATCAAAGAAAATAATGTACAACAACAAACCTAACACATCTTAAGCAGGAATAAGCAGTCAACATTAACAAAGTTCCACACTTAACACCAGTAAAGCAACTAACATGGTATGCAAAACGTAACCTAATCTTACTTTTTCAAGCATAACTCTAACATATTAACGTTAATCTTACACTAACACAGTAACATTTAACTAAAATTTATCACAACATTGGTTAATTATCATACAGAGCAGCGAAAGTATGCTAACGTAACAAAGTTTCCACATCAATAAAGCTAACATATCGTTACATGAACTAAGAAAATAATGTACAAAGACAAACCTATCACACCTTAAACACGAATAAACTGTTAACATTAACAAAGTTCCACACTTAACACCAGTAAAGCAACTAACATGGTATGCAAAACGTAACATAATCTTACCTTTTCAAGCATAACTCTAACATATTAACGTTAATCTTACACTAACACAGTAACATTTAACTAAAATTTCTCACAACAGTGGTTAATTATACTGATCAACGAAAGTATGCTAACGTAATAAAGTTTCCACATCAATAAAACTAACATAGCGTAACATGAACTAAGAAAATAATGCAAAAAGACAAACCTAACACAACTTACATACGAATAAACTGTTAACATTAACAAAGTTCCACTGAGTTCTTTATATACTAATCAGTGAATATATGCTAACATAACAATGTTTTCACATTAATAAACCAACATAGCATCATATGAACTAGAATGTATAACGATTAGTGCTAACATTATCTACGCTTCCTGTTGTTAACAAAAATCTCCACATTTTTAATGCGTAAGTACTGACCCTTACATATAATGTGGGTTTTCCAGCCTATGCCAGCATATTTAACATAGTTAACGCCAATCCAGCGACACAGTGTTTGAGTCATAGCTCTGAGAGAGACACTGGTCGAATATATAATAGGAATAAAGTTTACACATCATAGTGAACATTTAATCAGGCATCATACCTAGGCCTCTCAACATTATCTTTAGATTTCTTCCTCTTTCAGAAATAAATAACTTAAACGAGGAAAATGATTTGTTATAACTGTTTAGATAGTGACGGTCGTTCACATTATCCTGACCAGGGTTATAGCGGTTGGCAATGCCGCTGGTTTACACTGTCAATGACACATCGTTGGGCGCTGGCAAAATGGTTCTGCATACAACCAATCTTAATATGTGCTGGCGCAACAGCGCCACATTAATGTTAACATAGCATCACAGCGGACTGCCAAATAATAGCACGACTTACCTGTCACGTCTCTACAAACATGACAAACTGCTGCGTCAGGTCCAATATTTCAACACCCGTAAAAAATTCAACGCCGCATAAACGTAATTCCAGCCTCCCAAACAGCGACCCCCAAATAGCTAACGTTAATTTTTACATTGGGACACGTGCAATATGCAACAAGAATTTATCACAACCTTAGTTTAACATACAATCAACGAATAACCAAACACAGCGTTTTATTCAAACATAACACAAATGTTCTTTATATAGCCAATCATCGAGTATGTTGACTCTGTAACAATGCTTTGCTATTAAACCCAACATATCATACGCTGAACTAAGAATATATCGTATAACGACAGTCTCCAACGGTCATCATACGCACAAACCACCAATATTAACAATTTCGCCTCCTTACCAGTAAAAATATTAACATAATGCACTTTTATCACGTTAATTTTGAAGACAACATCGTAATATTTAACAAAGTTTAGCATAAACTCACACCCATCATCATTACCGACAAAAGATATAATGCTGACGTAACGGGGTTTCTCTTATATCAACAAAATTTCCATCAGTGACCAGCCTAAATATCGCATCTTCGCGACAATCGCAATTATAACAAAAGCTTTGAATTAAATATAACAAAAACAGCATCCTAACATAACATGTACAGCCTTTGGTGTGGGTCACAGTAAAACGCGGTTGACCGTCGATTTTAAAGCAGCAAATCCAAACTGGGTAATTAACCCCATCTTCGCAGTCTTTCGTTCGCCACGCTCGTCATTACTGAGTTGACTGTTACTAGCAACAGCTGGGATCAAACATGGAACAGCGGGAAACAGTGCCTTTATATACAACCCGTTTATCGTGCTTAATCAACCAGTTTAGCATCAATGTGCCAACAAATATGGGTTCGCGACCAGAAAATAATCGGCCAGTCGCAGTCCAATACCATCGCGCAATGATCCCGAAAATTTCTACTGATCGGGCGTGCGCTTAACACCGATACACCACGCCGGTGCAGCCAGCAACAGGTGTCGTGATATCTGGGTCAGCTAACAGTGACCACCCATCAAAGACACATCATCTGAATCCGCACTTCATCAG
Source organism: Trachelipus rathkii (assembly GCA_015478945.1). NCBI lineage: Eukaryota > Metazoa > Arthropoda > Malacostraca > Isopoda > Trachelipodidae > Trachelipus > Trachelipus rathkii. The sequence continues at coordinate 30,736 of JABUQX010024682.1, read as the reverse complement.
TAACACTGCTTCGAGAGCAACACATTTATGAATAAACGATTATTAGCAAAGTCTAGGGCAAACCTGGCACCTATCACAGCCATCGTCGTTACCACAGTATTATCTACAAAATCATCATTTTCTTCTAATAAATCAGTAGCATTTACATTACCAACATCGTCTGCATGTTTCCAGTTTTTCTCATGTATGAACAGTTACAACGCAAGAGTATCTGCTAACACACATCTGAGAAAACTGGGATGTGCCCTTCACAATCTCACACTATCGAACGGGTATAAGTTGGCTGTTAAATCCCTCCGAAGGAGGGGTAAGGCCTCAGCCCTTCGGGCTGAGGCCCAAAGCCCGCTTACACCCCTTCGGGGTGATCCCCCTCGCAGGATTCACACCCTTTCAAGGGGCGCATCCCCCTGGGTTTTCTCTCGGAAGGTAATGTGTTGCTTTAGATACTCTTGGTTAATGAAAACTGTTTATTCGTAAGTTAAGTACGTTATGTTAAATATTACTATGACAATGTGGAAATAACACTGATTTGTTAGAGAAATGATGAGTTTTTGTAAGATATTACTGTGTTAACTGACGATGATGTGTTAGAAACGTGAGCCTAGGTTAAGTTTTTGTTGAATAATGTTAGGTTTGCCCTAGACTTTTGCTAATGTCTACGTTTATTCATAGGTCAAATGATGTTATACTCGAAACGAGTGACACTTTGATGAAGATAGTGTCAATTCATAGTTCAAGATGGTGGCATCTTTGATAGATTGGTCACTTTGTTAAGGGATTTTGTTAGATAATACGGCTTTACCTGTTGCTAATATGCTCGAAAAGTGGGAACATATCGAGTATTGTATGACCTGTTAGCTACTTTACCTTGATCAGTAGGGAATTTTTCAGGATGTTAGCTGATTATTCATACGTGAGGTATGTTAGGTTTGCATTTGTACATTATATTCCTAGTCGCGGTTATGATTTGTTAGCTTTATTGATGCTAAAACTTTGTTGGTTAAGCATATATTCGTAGGTTAGTATATAAAGAACATATTTTTATGTTATGTTTGTCCAAAATGATACTTGAAATATGACTTGAATCAATAGCTCAATAGATCACAGGCGGGTGGGACGGGTAGGGGACTGCAGGGATGGGTGGTTTGATTTACTGATTTACTGATTTACTGCTTTAAAATCAGTAAATTATTACGTTTTACTGTGATATTTTACTCAAAGAACTTATTTTTATGTTATGTTAGGATAAAATTTTGTTATTTTTTGTTATGTTTGGTTAAAACTTTGTTATGTTTGCGATTATTCGCTGGGGATTATGATATTTAGACGAGGTTATGATGAATTTTTTGTTAAATGTTACGAAGTTGATGTAAAACATTTGTTACGTCAGCATTATATTCTTTGTCAGTGTGATGATTAGACAGGTTTATGCTAAACTTTTGTTAAATATTACGATGTTAATGTAAAATTAACATTGATATGTCAGAGATATGCATGAAAAAGTGTGAATAGGTTACGTTTTGGACGAAGTGTTATGTACTTTACTGTTGTTAAGGGCGGAAGTTTGTTAATGTTAGTGGTTTATTCGTACGTATGGTGTGTTGGGTTTGTCGTTGTACATTATATTCTTAGTTCAGGTTATGTTATGTTGGGTTTATTAATGTAAAAACGTTGTTACGTTAGCTTATACTCGATGGTTAGTATATAAAGAACTTATTTTTGTGTTATGTTTGAATAAAACTTTGCTATGTTTACAGTTATTCGTTGGTCTGTATGATAATTAAACAAGGTTATGATAAATTCTTGTTAAATATTACTGTGTCAATGTAAAATTAACGTTAATATGCTAGAGATATGTTTGGAAAAAGTATGAATAGGTTACGTTTTGTATGCAGTGTTAGTTACTTTACAGGTGTTAAGTGTGGACCTTTGTTAATGCTAACAGTTTATTCATGTTTAAGTTGTGATAGATTCGTCGTTGTACATTATTTTCTTAGTCCATATGATGCTATGTTAGCTTTATTAATGTGAAAACCTTGTTATGTTAGCATATATTCGTTGGTTAGTATATAAAGAACTCATTTTGTGCGAGGCGTTTCGTTATTCCCAACGATGTGTCATTTATATTTAATTGTAAACCGAATGGCGACTGCTACATTGCTCATATTCCTGTCAGAGGGTTAAATATAATAAGTATTGCATCACTTTATGCAAATGGTTATAGCTTAAAATCATTTTCATGTTTAGAGTTGTTATTTTCTGAAAGGGGGAAGGAGTCTAAAAAGAGATAATGTTATTTGGGATAAGGTTATGATAAATTTTTGTTAAATATTACTATGATAATGTAAAAAACTTTGTTACGTTTGCATATATTCGTTGGTCTGTATGATAATCGGTCAAGGTTATGATACATTTTTTGATAAATGTTACTGTGTCAATGTAAGATTAACGTTAATATGTTAGAGATATGCTTGGAAAAAGTATGAACAGGTTACGTTTTGTATGTTATGTTTGGATAAAACTTTGTTTTGTTTGCAATTATTTGTTGGGGATTATGATATTTAGGTAAGGTTATGATAAATTTTTGTTAAATATTACTATGATAATGTAAAAAACTTTGTTACGTTTGCATATATTCGTTGGTCTGTATGATAATCGGTCAAGGTTATGATACATTTTTTGATAAATGTTACTGTGTCAATGTAAGATTAACGTTAATATGTTAGAGATATGCTTGGAAAAAGTATGAACAGGTTACGTTTTGTATGTAAAGTTAGTTACTTTACTGGTGTTAAGTGTGGAACTTTGTTAATGTTAACAGTTTATTAGGGCGTAAGATGTGTTAGCTTTGTCGTTGTACATTATTTTCCTAGTTCATATGATGCTATGTTAGCTTTATTAATGTGAAAACATTGTTATGTTAGCATATATTCACTGATTAGTATATAAAGAACTCAGTGGAACTTTGTTAATGTTAACAGTTTATTCGTATGTAAGTTGTGTTAGGTTTGTCTTTTTGCATTATTTTCTTAGTTCATGTTACGCTATGTTAGTTTTATTGATGTGGAAACTTTATTACGTTAGCATACTTTCGTTGATCAGTATAATTAACCACTGTTGTGAGAAATTTTAGTTAAATGTTACTGTGTTAGTGTAAGATTAACGTTAATATGTTAGAGTTATGCTTGAAAAAGTAAGATTAGGTTACGTTTTGCATACCATGTTAGTTGCTTTACTGGTGTTAAGTGTGGAACTTTGTTAATGTTAACAGTTTATTCGTGTTTAAGGTGTGATAGGTTTGTCTTTGTACATTATTTTCTTAGTTCATGTAACGATATGTTAGCTTTATTGATGTGGAAACTTTGTTACGTTAGCATACTTTCGCTGCTCTGTATGATAATTAACCAATGTTGTGATAAATTTTAGCTAAATGTTACTGTGTTAGTGTAAGATTAACGTTAATATGTTAGAGTTATGCTTGAAAAAGTAAGATTAGGTTACGTTTTGCATACCATGTTAGTTAAATTAACATCGTTATGTTGGAGATATGGTTGATAAAGTAAGAATAGGTTACGTATTTGCATGCTATGTTAGTTACTTTACAGGCGTTAAGTGTGGATCTTTGTTAAGGTTAGCAGTTTATTCTTGCTTAAGATGTGTCTGGTTTGCCTTTGTACATTATATTCTTAGTTCAGTTGATGCTATGTTAGCTTTATTAATGTGAAAACTTTGTTACGTTAGAGTATACTCATTGGTCTGTATGATAATTACACACGGTTATGGTAAATTTTTGTTACATATCACCATGTTAATGTAAAATTAACATTGTTATGTTAGAGACATGCTTGACAAAGTGTGAATAAGTTACGTTTTTGGATGTTATGTTAGTTACTTTACTGGTGTTAAGTGTGAAACTTTGTTAACGTTAACCATTTATTCCTGTCTAAGATGGGCTAAGTTTCTCGTTGTGGGTTATATTCATAGTTCAGATGATGCTAAGTAAGCTTTATTACTGTGAAAACTTTGTTACGTCAACATATATTGTTTGATGTTTGTATAAAGAACTTGATTTTATGTTATGTTTATCCAAAAATGATACTCAAAATGTGACCTTAATCAATAGATCAATAGATCACAGATGGTCAGGAGGGAGGTTGGATGCTGGTTGGATGGTGGTTTGATTTAGTGATTTACTGCTTTAGGGTATGTAAAACGTTACAATTTTAGTAAAAAATATGACCTTAATCAATAGATCAATAGATCACAACTGGACAGGAGGGTGACAGGAAGGTAGATGGATGGTGTTTGATTTAGTGATTTACTGCTTTAGGGTATGTAAAAACGTAAATTTGTAAGTTATAAACATAAAAAGAATAAGAAATTTTATTTCTTGATGGTTCTGAAACCATTATTTTCGAAATCTACAGACTCGAAAACATATATAAAGACACCAATATTGTATCATTACACAAATATTTAATAACTCGGCACCGCACCGGAGCCAGCACCGGTGCAGCTGTCAACTCCTACTCCTCTGAGTCAGACTCCTTCTTCATTCTTTCCTCCTTATTCTTCCTTCATCCTTCTTCATTCCTCCTTTGTTTTTTGCACTCTGTGCTCTTTTTTTCAGTCGGAACCCCCTAATGGGGGGTCCTAGACACCCTACACGGGCTTATAACCAACATATTCGAACTCTACGACCTCAATAACCCTTATAAGGACACCAAGATTGTTGTTATACGACTGTTTATTAACTCGGCACCGCAGTGGCTCCAGCACCGGTGCCGGAGCCAACTCATCAGATTCACATACCAAGTATTTCTAGAAATTCAACTCTGAATCCTCTCACCAAATTTCAGCCAATTACGAACACTTCGATTTTTTAAGAGGGGTGGGGTCCCCTTCGGGGGACCCACGGGGACGTAACCTCGTCTACGACGAGGTTACCTCCCCATCTAACACCCCTCCAAATTTTAACCCAATACGATAACCCTAACCCATGTAGATGTATATTGAACTTGGAAACCGGATGCGAAGAAGAAACCGCGGTGGAAATAATAACAAAAATAATAATAATAATAATAATAATAATAATAATAATAATAATAATAATAATAATAATAATAATAATAATAATAATAATAATAATAATAATAATAATAATAATAATAATAATAATAATAATAATAATAATAATAATAATAATAATAATAATAATAATAAAAAACTCCAGAGGATGAGTCGGAAGCGGAGCGCTACGGCGCTGTGCGGTGCGGTGGTGCGGTACGGTGCGGGGCGGTGCGGCTGCCGGCCGGAAATCGCGGCCGAAATGAATTTCAGGCAGCGCGAACCTGGAGCTTGAGTCGATGGCTAGGGAAGCGAACCAAAGACAGACACAAAAAGTCTCCGAAGGAGACTGAATCGGATTCGAACGCAAAACAAAGCGCAGACGGTGGAGACGCTGAAGGTGACGAAGGAGACGCAGAAGGGATATTAAAACAACTCAGAAGTGTTTCCTCCGGAAACACTTCTTCGATGTAATAATAAAAATACTATACAATAATAATATGTGAGTGTGTGTGTGTGTGTGTGTGTGTAGCATTTATTCTCGCGCGCTGACGTAATCTCGTCTGCGACGAGATTACGTCATCACGCTCGAACCTAACTCTCGTTAGGCCTAAACTCACCCACGCAGATCACGCCACAAGGGCGTAAGCGCTATATCGGCGTCCACCC
>JABUQX010024682.1:12500-15000 GCA_015478945.1 Trachelipus rathkii | reverse complement strand
CATTCTAGAATATAAATAAATGAAGGGACCCAGACCCAGACCCATCCACCACTGTCTTCTTTCTTCGCCTCTACAACACGCAGAATGTGATGTTGGTTAAATATTTTCTCCCATATATATATTATATATATGATATATTATTATTATATTATTATTATATATATATATATATATATATATATATATATATATAGTTAAAAAGAGCTTATATATAGATTTATGTATAGCTATATGTTCTATATCTTTATATATTATTATATATTATATTATATATAATATTATTATTATATATTATACATATATATATGTATATATATATATATATAGTTATATATTATATATATATATATATATATTATATATATAAATATATATATATATATATATATATATATATATATATATTATCATAATATATATATATAAAATATAAAATATATATACATATATTTTTATATTTATATATATATATATATATATATATATATATATATATATATATATATATAAATATATATATATTATTATATATATATATATATATATATAAAACGGAGAAAAATGTAATGCATATGATTAACCTAAATATTTAAATGAAAACAAAGGACTTTTATTAAAAGGCTTTCAGCTTTTATTAATAATTTACAAATTGCATAAAATCTTATGAAACTAAATTTCACTCTTTATTATATAAGCTATATATATATATATATATATATATATATATATATATATATATATATATATATATATATATATATATATATATATATATTAAGGGTGTTATATATATATATATATATATATATATATATATATATATATATATATATATATATATATATATATATATATATATGTTTTCAAAATACTTAGTATGCTGTTGGTAATATTTTTATAGCAAAATTAAATTCTTCGATTTGCTATAGAACTTGCTTTTTGTTTGTGGAGCGTACCAATTATTTTCACTATTTTATTTAATTTTTTCAGTTTATATATATATTATATATATATATATATATATATATATATATATATATATATATATATATATATATATATATATATATATACATATATATATATATATATATATATATATTATATATATATATATATATATATATATATATATTATATATATAGACGGCCTTATTTTTTTATCGTTCATTAGTATGTTAGAGAACGGCAGTCCTTAATAGTAAAAATCAAATTATATATTTAATAGCCGGTACCCCAAGGATGGGATTAACTTTTTTTTTGAAGCAATTTTTTAATCACTTGTAAATCGTAAATGTATAGGAGTCAACTGGTTTCGGCGGGACGATTTGGGATTCATCCTCTGGGATGGTCTCCGAACCTGCTCTTTGGTCTTTGCGCCGGTTCTCCGACATTTCCGGGTAAGGAAACGCCACTTGTCCCCGTCGGCCTGGAGCCCCTAAATTTGGGTGAAATAATTTTGTTCTTTGGAAAATTTTAAGTTTTTTTTTAGGGGGCTCGAGGGACGGAGGGGGGGATGTTTCATACCCCGGAGGGGATGGTCGGAGGAACCCCTGCGACACCCCAAAGACCAAAGAGCGGGGGTTCCGGAGTCCCCCCGGAGGGGGGATTAGTCCCCCCTGTCGTCCACCGGGAGGCCGAGAGACCCTGACTCCTGCCATCTTTGCGGGTTTACCCTAGGGTATTCCTTTAGTTAAAAAAATTACTTCAAAAAAAAAAAAAAAAAAAAAAGTTAAATCCCATCCTTAGAATTTTCGGGGCTGATCTCCAAATATATAATTTGTCTTTACCTGTAGGACCGCTGCCTCCTGAAGCTACATACTGTGAGTACAAAAAATTCTGACCGTCTATATATAGGTATATAAAGATATATATATATATATATATATATATATATATATATATATATATTATAGCAGTATATATATATATATATATATATATATATATATATATATATATATATATATATATATATATATATATATATAAAATAAATAAAAAAAAAAAATAAATAAAAAGAATTGGAAAAAAAAATAATTTTAAGCTCCACAAAAATAAAAAAAAGTAAGTTCTTTTTATAGCAAATCGAATTTTTAATTTTAATTTTGCTATAAAAATTATTACCAACCTTTCCAATACTAAATTATTTTGAGGGGCGAGGTTTACTTAAGGTCCTATATATATATATATATTATTATATATATTATTATTATTATTATATTTTTATTGTTGTATCTGGGTTATTACAATTATTAATATTACATATATTTATTATAATGATATATTATTAATATTATTATTATTACATTTTATAAACATATTATCTATTATTATTTCATATTATTATAGTTATATATATATTATTATTATATATTATATATTATTATTATTATTATTATTATACATATATATATATTATTATTATTATTATATATTATTATATATATTATATTAGTACCGATTATATAGGTGTATGTAAACATTTTATTTTTTTTTA